>JASDQU010247343.1:0-16576 GCA_032191745.1 Picea mariana
AATTTTTTTCATTTCTATTTAGTTTTTTTTTCCACCATTTTTTTTTTTTAATTTGAGTTTTGAACATAGTTTTTTAAATGATTTTTTTTTTCTTCATTTAAAAAGTAATTGTGAAGATTTTCTCCTTTCTTTTTATTTACTTTTAACTTAACTAAAAAAAAAAGAAGTTAGTAAATAAATTTAAGTGACCATTTAGGGTCTATTTTTGTGTTTTTTATTTGTATAGAGATTTGTTCTCAATGCCACATTTTCTATTAGGTAGTAATTAGCTATAATTTTAACATTTAGAAAAATTGATTTTCTTTAGGTAGCGTCATTTTTTTATTTAGGTGTTGATTTTAAAGTTTTTCTAAGATATTGTATGAGTTTTGAAGGCCATGCTTGAAAAATGTTGTAATTTTGACCTCGTTTGAAAAAGTGGTGCTACAGGTAGCACCACTTTTCGATTTGGGGGTTGATTTTCATGTTTTTTTGAAAAAATATGGGGTTTTTGGGCCAGAGTTCTTGTTTTGAGGTCATAGTTCTCGTTAAGTCGGTAACTTTATTAGAGCCAGTAGATTAGGATGCGTAGAGCTCTATTATTGAGAACATCTATAAGATCACGAGGCGGATCGAAGATTATGTTAATCCCGCAATGGATGGGGAAATGAGCTTCTAGAGCATGAAGTCATATGACACTAAATGACATGATGCCATGGAGAGGTGGAAGGACAAGATTTATGAAGTTTCACTAAGATGGTGCACACGTATTATCATCGAGGTGTGCGAATAAGATCTTGGATTCTACCGATTTGATGGATCAGATCCAGTGGATCTATTTATTGGATGGATGAAACACATTCTTTAACATCAATAGGTAAATTCCTTTGATAGAGTGCTAATAGGTATACCTGCACAATGGTGGGTAGCACATCAATACCCTCCTCACAAGTGGGTAGTCGTGGAGGATTGAATGAGGGAAAGATTAAGATTGGACATAGAAATTAGTCAGTACATGTGTTCTTGTGAAAGAAGGTGGATAGATAAGATGTGGTGAAAGGCATGCAATCGATACCTAAAGGCACAATACATTCTTCCCCGAAATAACTATGTTCCCCTAGTTCCTCAATTTTCTATGAGGCAAAGGAGCAACGTGCACAGAGAATTGATTTGACTTCACCATATGTTGCAACATAATGAATATCCCCCTGTTCCATCCCAGTTAACCCCATTGAAAAAACATATGAGTCCCACATGAGTAAGGAAGTAGGGGGTAGCCAATGGATGCCACCATATCCAGAAAGGTCATACTCAGTTCCTTAGTGGTGACAACTTACTGGATGGGAATGAGTGAAAAGGTGTTGCGACCCACCAAGGGTCGTTGTGACAAAATAATCAAAGGTGAACCAATGTAAGGGTGAGAAAGAAACATGTGCAACACCCCCAAATAATCATACTTGGGCATGTACAAATCTATCTACGTCGTCATCATCTCGTAAGATCCAAAAATGATGAAATATTTGTGAGAAAAATGGTTGATCTAGTAGGTAGTTATACCGTGTCAACTTCATCCAATTTCGAGAAAATATGATCATTAATGTAATTGATAGGAGGGAAATTTTATTGATTTATAATAATGGAGGAGTCAATTTCAGTGGCTGGAGGAAATCTTTGTATTAAGGATATAATGATTGATCGACATCCAACCCGATGACCTCGATGGCTGGGATGAAGGATGTTACTTGCCAGATTGAGAAAAGGACTAGATAATAACTCCACATTTGATGAATGGAAGGAACCATTGTAGTTTCATTATCAAAGGGACAAGTGCAATGATTTCACTCATTACTTCTTTCTCAATTTTTGAGACCAATCTTCCATCCCTATAATGGATACACTATTGGTGGGAAAGAGTGCACAAACCCATTACCAAATCGAACCAAATCCACTTCTCCTACTGAATTCTTGATTCTTTTCAAGACAATTGACAGATCCAACATGGCGACCTCAAGAAATCCAAAGGCACAACCAAAGTCTAAATCTTTGAAGGAATAATGGATTTTTGATACCGTTTTTCCATGCAGGGCATAGTTTGAAGGGTTGACATTTGGGAAAGTCTCCCTGCAAAAGTGTGTTGATTATAACATTGGGGACTCCAACTAGCTCTTCGAGCTATAGATTGATAAATATATAGAGGTATTCTAGAAAGAAGATGGTATAGAGTGATTAGTGACTCAGGAATGGTTGAAGCCTTTAAGGAAATTCAACATTCTCTCATTACTCAAATGTTCCCACTTCGGTTGTTCCCTAGCTATCCAGGCATGTTTTCAGTTTCTCCTCACTAGATTACATGGGGGTACCTATGGTTAGAAAAATCCTATGTTATTTATCATGACATAATGCACATGATTTTTGGCCTTCCTACCTCCGACGAAGATCCAATGGATACACTCAGAGTAAAGGAAACGACTTAGGAGGAGGTCTATTATTTCTTTGAAAAATGTCAAGGAAGGAGAGGGATCGTCATCCCAAAAATTAATAATTCAGTTGTTCGATTTGCAAAACAATTAATCACATGCAATATCATACACAAGTTTCATAAATAGGAATTAACTGTAGGAGTGGTCCTCACAGCAGAATGATGTGTTGAAGGGATTCAGATATCTTATACCCAATGCTTTCTAAATGAGTTCATCACTGACTGACTTGATATTCAAAATTAGGGCAAAGAGTTCCATTATAGTTGGGTAATCATTTTTTTATGTATTATGTTTCGAAAACCACCACTAGGATTGGAAGCAAACATGGAAGGCACCCCATCATTTCCCCCCCCCGGTTATTGACTCTCTAGAATTCCAATAATCTAAAGGTCTAGGCAACAGTTGCCAAAGACTTACATGAGTGTTTTACATAGTTAATAATGGATTTTGATGAGAGGTTTTTCATCCTGACGTGAATTTTTGATACGTGTGTTGATTACCTTGAATTTAGATATAACTTCCATAGCTTTTTATCTCTCCTCACACAACCAATGGGAAGATAAAGGCCAATCTTCCTTTCTGTATTACAAAAAGGGACATCTTGGACAGTGTAGTAGTATGGTTGACCAACTTATAGCCCCCCTTTTTTGAGTTCCAAGATGAATTTGAAGTACATACCAAGAAATCGATGGTGTGGCAAGGTTTTTTCATCCAAATCACAACACTTGGAGTCCAAGGACTAAGGGTCACCCAATTTGGATATGTGTAGGAAAAGTGGCAATGGGTATGACAAGGAGGAAGAGGCCAACAAAAATTATAAGTGGTCTTCCAAGACTCAGACCCAACCCCCTATCGATCTTGACATTGACATCAATGATGATCGTCTACCCTCCCCATGAGTGCCTCCTATAAATGAAGAAGTTCCAACAACCTCAAATTGATCAAAGGTCAGACCTGATTCTAGCAAACATCGATGCAAAAATACCATGAAGTAAACAATGACTATCTCTCCAAGTCCTAGTTGAAAAATAACCAAGATTCACACTCAATTGGCCAAACAACAAGCATTCAAAACATAAATAGTGTGGAAGGTAGACACTCTAGGTCAACAACTTTCTTTACCCTCACCTTCGTAGTCTATGCACCAGGAAAACAAATCCATTGACGATATGGGATCAAGCCAACTAATAATTTTGACTGTGATCCCACTCACCACAATCCCCTTTGATTCAACCAAGACAGATTTCGACCTCTCACAGGTCCCTACTATCGAGAGGCAAGGATTGGTTACTAGCATGATCTATGAACTTGGGGAGAGAAACCTAACTCTCTGTAATATACCTCAATTTCATCATTAAAAAAAATTCTTCTAAGGTACATTAAAACTCTAAAACTGTAATACATAATCATAATTAGGGAAATATCCATTTAATTTTATTGTGAAACTCTGATGCCTAAAGTATTCACCCTCCCATTCCTCATATAACAGAATCAACATCCAAAGTTTTCCTTTCAACTTTTGTTTAAGTCCTACTAGATTTTACAAGAGAATTAAAAGGTTATCCTTTGGAAGAAAGGAGACACATGACCCTAGGACTTAGGGCCCTAGATTCTTTGTAAAACATGGACGTGCAACTTTAGACTCCAAAACCCACGAATAATACTCTGTACACATAGTAAGGGTGTCAGATTCTAAATGTTTTGTCGTTGCACTTAACTATTTGGCTTTGCCCGGGTAAATATGACTTCGATGACCCCCTTGGTAACTACTTGTAGACAAAGAGTCTTTTCTTCACATGCAGCCTGAGTTCTAGTTAATAACAGAACTCTAAGTAGATAGTTGGTTAATCATTCCAGCTGTAGACATAGTGTAACTACTAGTACTAACCTGACTAGAAGTAATCAAAGGATTGATATTTTTGAACGTAGGGTTTTGAGGAGGCTCACCATTGTCTTCGTGAAATAAATTAAATGATAGGAGGTTGACAATCAGGAGTTAATATCCGACTCACCATTAATGGAGGTGGATGAAGGACGAGATCTGACCCTGTACCCTCATCCAATCCAAACACACCAAGTCTCTCATATCACATGGCGCATTCTCGGTTCTACTCTTCGCATTCAATAAGCGCGGGGTTCTGGGTTTTAGGGTAGCTATAGTTTTCTGAGGTCATTTTGAACAAACTTGCTTCGAAAGAAAACACCTTAAACCTTCCTAGTGCTTCTAGACCACTCTCAGTGTGAGGAGAATGGTGGCAAGGAGCACCCCTCAGGATTACTCCTCCTATCAGTAAGCATCTAATTCTAAAATTGAAATCCTTAATCAAACACTCTGCAAGGTTGCTCCGTCTTATTGTTATTTATAACTCTTGATCATGAATTCGCATAGGTAGCCTTTTTCGTTTTAGTTCTGTAATGACTGGTTTAAGTACTGGATTTCTCTCTAGCATACACCGTGCTTCGCTATGGCTATGGTTTTGGAGTTTATTAGGTTAGGGTTTCGTATGTGCCCATTTCTATGCTTAGTCCCCAATACATGAGTCACTCAGGCATGCTTTGAATGTCATCACTAACCTGGTTGGGTGTCTGGTAAGAAGGTTATTCTCGGGTTCTTGATTGTCCAATTATTTGACGAAAACATTTGACTGTACACTTACTATTTGGGGACCGTTCATAAAAAGGGTTGGTAGTCGATCTAAATATTAAGACAAATATTGTGCTCTGTGAAACATACGCAGGGCGATTGGGGTTTATGTCGTTCTTTCTCCTCCTCTTACAAATATGAATACATTTCAAAAGGGGTAAGCACGACTGGGATTTTTGGCACTGTATTGTGTCTGTATCTAAGCTAAATTATAGAGTCAAAACAGATTTTAGTGATAATGGTTATTGGCCCACAACATCTCATCTTTACATTTTACTTTGAGTTAAAGGTTGGTTTATACCTGTCATATGACCTATAGATATAACTTCATCATTCGAATAAACAACCTTTAAAATTTTCTTCTAGTTATTTACTGGTCCAGAAAGGTAATGGTGGGCCTCTCTGATTTTCTTTGTGAGGGTACCCACCAGAGATATTTTGGGCCCCTCCTCCCTTCTTGGCCTGGGAGGAACATGGTTCATTGTAGTGGTGAAGGATGTCAAACCCCTCTAACTATAGATGAGTATTACTTCGACTATTTCTTTTATATTATTAACTTAAATATTCCATCTCTATTGATCAAGACTAAAAATATGTCTTTTGCAATGTACAAGATTTCGGTCACGCGAAGGTATGAAGTGCAAATTCTCTCACCTGCGCCAAAGGTATTTGGGTTCCATTCTACCCTTCCAAGAAGATTAGGTGTTCGGGGTAGAATGTGGTAGAGATTGTTCGTTTTTATAACTCTTTAAAAATGTTTCCAAGATCCAATACGAGAGTTGAATGTAAAACTAAAGGGTCTGACCGAATGGCTTAGTCAGGTTTTGTTTTACTGACCCCTGTCTCGACTTTTGTAAAGGAAAATATATACGATCTAAATTTTCTTGTTATATTGGAATTTCTGATAGTTTATATTCTTTTATTCTTGTAAATTTATCTTTAAATTTAACAACGTATGCCTTCGACAAACTAAGAGTACTAGATGTGAAATCCTTTTGCATTTACCGAGGTAATATTCAATCTGAGTTTGCAATTAGTTTGGCAGTCTACTTGATATATTCCGAGATGTATTCAATCTGTTCCTAAATTTCCTTACTTCTGTATATACGAATTCTTTGAATTTATAGTACTTCCGTTCACAGAGGGTTTGATTGGATCTATACATTAAGTAATTATACATGCTTTAATATTCTTATATATAACAAAATGGATTGAGAATTGTCGACTCTATACACTACATATGGATTATTTCTTTATAAAAATTGTCATCGTATATAAATCTGTTAGCCCTGCTTTAGTTGTTCGGTGTGGTATGGTATATCCATTAGGTTTTTCATCTAAAATTATTGAAATATGTACAACTCTTTATAATGTTACAAGGTCCTTTTGAACAATCCGCGATAACGCTTGATAATAAGGAAAAGAAATATGTATATCAAAAATGTTCCCTATAGTTCCTACCATTTTGTAAATGTTCCTGTTATCGTAATTGCATGTTTGCTGGAAATGATTACTTACAGAAAGTAGGATAGGTTTGTACATGTGTAAGTATAAACTTACAATTTCTACTATCGACATTGAGTCTGAATTCTTCTTCTATCGTGTTCATGTCGAGTGCCAACCAAGAAAATAGACCTACTTATATACATATATATCTATAAGAAATACATCCAGGTATATATATATAGTAATAACCTAGTCTATAGAATAAATTCTAGAATTGGCCACATGCATTCTTCATGTATCACAAGTAAGGAAAAGGAACTTCATTATTCATTCTGTGCTTTAAGTTGACAAAATTATTCACTACTAAGTCTGATGACATTCTGTAATTTTTATGCTTCACAAGAGTGAACATAATTCATCCATAATATTATTCCAACCTAAATGAGAGATACATTCCAATAAACCAATTTAGTCATTCTAAACTGAGAAGGAGATAGAATACATATCTAGATTGCTTCACGGGGAGACAAAGGGAACAACCATGTTCCTCCCAACCATAGGACAGGGAAGTCAAATTCACTTGCCCAATCCACCCCCTAGCCTGACCATGAATCCATGAGGGCTAACTCGGAAAACTCCTCCTCAACAATGTCTTTCGGTTTTTGCAGACTCCTCTTGCCTCACACTCAATCAGTAGTGTTCATAATAGGAAGAACAAAAACTAACAGTAGTCTCTTTCCCCCATACTCAACAGCATCCTGCCTCCTCACATATGCTATTTAACACAATGATCCTTTTGCCTAGGTATTTCTTTCTCCCTTGGGAATTTTCACAGCTTTCTAAATCCCTGATTTCTAGAGGCTGCCAATGGCCAAATCTGTGATTTTCCACTTGTAATAATCAGCCTAGAGGTAGTTCCAACATGTTCCCCACTCATGGAGTCATGGTCAGCTGATTTTAACATGGTTGTTCCATTTGTCCTCTTGCAATCAATATAAAATATTTTGTTTTCATACAAGTGTCAAGTCAAATAATTAGTTGGGTCAAATCAGGCCTCTTCCCAACAGTCATAATAATTTAATTACAATTATCAAATTCTAAATTCGGAATTGCCATAAATGGAAAAAATTTTCCAAATTTGAATTTACTAAAAACGAAATAATTTCCAACGAATTTTAAATTTCAAAAATACTTTATTTTTGGGGATGTCACACTCTCACCCAAGAAGACACATAATTACTCCTTCATTTTGACAAGGATTTCTTGAGCCATGCAAACACTAGGTCACAATTGCAACAAGAATCAAGTGTGCAACAAGAAATGGAAACTACCCAACAAAACCTCTAGCAAATGCATCTTGCCGAGGTTAGTGTGAACACATAAATTAAGGCACAACATGAAGCCCTTACATCCCATCACACTGAAGTATTCACTACCCTGGACAAGGCTTACTTACAAGTTTGTCAAAATGAGCAAGTCCAACCAAAGATCCCAACACCACATAAACTTGGAGTGGTTACTGATTATATTCAACACTTGGAATATCTTAACAAAGAATTTCACACACATATTCAAGAGTTAACACCGATAAAGACAAAATTACACAAAAATATTGCAACAATAGAGGTCATTTTCTGGGACAGGAAGAGTAGATTGAAATACTTTTTTGGGGTGGTGGATCATAGTTTCACCTTATGGACTCATTTACAAACCACCCTCAAGTTAATTGGTATACATGATCAAGTTTGCACTACTAAGGCTGAGGTCACATAGTAGAAGAGTAGCCTGCCCTCCCCCCCTCTAGGACAGTGCACTACTGCGATGGCATCCATTGCATCCAAGAAAAAATAAACTACTGCAACCTGGGATAAGTAGAAAATAATATCATAACTCATCACTAGTTCAACCAATAAGGCCTTAGTATTTTATACTGAGTTGACCAACATGTAGGTTGCTTCTGACCCCTTGATCGAGAAACTAGAAACAATGGATTTCACAGCTCCTTAGATCATAAGATTTTATGCTGATGTAACTATTCAACTCACCTAATACCTTCAGGGCCACCTCAACAAGCCTAATCCCCAGTTCAAGGAGTTTGTCCAAGAACTCTTGTAGATAGTTTCGATGTAGTTTCCTCCATCGCATCATTCACTCCATTAAGAAGTTGGCTTGAGGATGAGCCAATTAATAGTGGCAGGGGCATGTTGGCACCCAAAGTGTTGGGTAAATATCACACATGTGCACAAATGAATTTATGTGCGCCTATTCCATTTTTCTATGCACTCAAGTAGTTTCATGAAGGGTAAAAGGAAGTGCATGCACCATAAAATTTTTTGTTAATGTGCATGAGTCCTAGTTCTGCCAATGTGCACCACTGTGCATTTTGTGATGGTCACCATAAAACAAGAAAACAATGCATGCACACCGGAATCAAGAAAATATTCAATAAATATCCCTGGATGATTACTGTAAGCAACATGAGGGAAACTAATCTTCAATAAATCTCCATGGATGATTGCTGTAAGCAACATAGTGGAGAAAATGGAAGATGAGCTAGCAAGGTACTAAATATTGCCACGATTCCAAAAATGATAAATGGAATGCATGATGATGGTAGAAGCATACAGGACTGGTAGTTAGAGGAACAAGTGGGATAGAACTTAAAGAGACATAGCGCCAGAGCTAAGAAGTAGATAAAGGGAGGAATGAAAATAAAAAGAGAGTTAACTTATTATTCTATGGATTGCTACTTTGATAGTCATATTGATGCTATTGAGTTCACCCTGAGCCTACGATTTGTAATGTCTCGGGTTTTAAGTCCAATTCCATCATGTCTGTGTAGTCCAATTGCAAGTGAATGGTGCTAAGTAATGTAATGTTGGGAATACTATATAAGAGCGTAGAGCTTTGTTGTTTTCAATGAATGATCTTCTTAGTGTATGTATGTGAATGATTGAATAATGATGATAATAAATATTTAATGATCCTGGACCTTGATGTGTTAATTATGTGTCTGATTGAGTGTGTTGGTCCCCTTATGCAATGTTAATTGTTAAGTGATCTGCAATGAATAAAATAAATGGAACCCCTATTGGGTCCCGGTGCAATTAAGTTATTCATTTACCAACACAAGGCCAGATGGTCTATGTGATCCTCACGGCATCTCGGGTGAGACCTTCTTCAATATTGACTAAGGATTGATATGTTGATGCCTTGGTGTTTTTGTTGGCCAACTCTATATGAAATATGGGTCTTTAACCCTAGTGTTAAGAAAGACACATGCAAGTGTGAAACGACCTAACTATATTTATATATATATATATAATCTTGAAAGATGTCATGAAATAATTTGAACCGGCTCTATTTTCTTCCTTTCATCCTAATTTGTAAGGGATATTTTTTTTAAAAGAGGGATTAGTTGATAAGGTTATATATACGGGCAATGCTTATTAATATTCACTCTTAAAATAAATGTGACATTAAAAAAATTACTATATCATAATAATAAATATAATATTTAATTTAATTTAATTTTCATTTTATTTATATTTATCAAATATAAAATATAATATTTAATTTGATTTTCATTTTATTTATATTTATAAAATATTGTTTTCAAATAATTTTAAAACATACAATATTTTGAAATATTAATATTAATAGTAATAATATGTTGATTAGTTTATTTATCATCTAATTTGTGTTTAAAAATTACTGGTTTAATTCTAGTTTTCATTTTTTTCATATAAGCTATTTAATATTTCGAAAGATTTACTATGACCATAGTAAGTATGTTATTCAACTATTTTTTTTTTTAATATCGATTTGAGTTTTTTTTAATATGATTCAAGTTTTTTATTTGATGATGATGATGACAATTAACGTCCATTAAGATCAAATTGGTCTATTGAACCTTAAGAGGGTAAGTGATTACTTGCGATTCTTTAGAATTTTGTTTCTGTGCTTGAAAAGCATTAAGAGAAGCTTTCCAAGATCACCATACTTTTGTTGAGTTAAGAGGTTAGAAACGTTGGTAGTGTGACAAGTATTTTGAAAATGAGATCTGACATGGCTATAGGCTGGACAATCTAAGAGAAAGTGTTCTTCATCTTCAACCTTCTTAGTGTCACAAAGGTGACACACTCTTTCATCCCATGGCATTTTAGGAATTGACCAATGGTCAGTTTCACTATGGAGCTCGTGAGAATTTGTTCTTATCTTAGCAATACTTATTTGTTTCTTTGCACTTGTTAAAATAGATAGATAATTTTGATCTTTTAGATTAGGGTTGATTACATCCTTATAATACCTTAATTTTCTTTTTTCCTCTAACTCTTTATCACACCACATTTTCTCCTTAAATTTTGATTTGACGTTTTTTTAATAGTATCTTTATTATACAAAATGGTGTCTTCCATGATTGCCCAATAGTTTATCCAAGACCAGGCATCTTTATGCCATCCTCATTTGAGTCGATGGTGGTTATGACTCAATTTTGAAGCAACTTTAGGAAGCCTCTTGTCTTCCATGTTGTTTAACTTTTTCTTATACACTAGGTATCTAGTCATAGCCATGCTCTCAATGGGGGGGATGCTTGTTTCTAAGAGGAGGATGAGATAGGGTATATTTCCTTTAATTTTGAGATTATAGGCTATAAAATTCTTTTGTATTTTCTCTATCTTTCTCTAGGATTCATGAGAGATACTACAACCCCAAACTTCACATCCATAAAGAATAACATGTGAAAAAGGAGTCTTAAAGAGGAGTTTCTTCTTATCCCAAGTCCAAAGATTAGCTGATTTACAATTGTTTTCAAGCCCATAATAATCTTTCCATCCCCCAATAATCCTTTTATCAATGCTATAATTCCAATTGAGCTTGTGGTGAATATCAATTCCAAGATATTTGTATGAAGTCACTTCCTCCAAGTTGTTGTTGTCATATATGAAGGTATCGTAAGGGATCTTATTGGATTTAATAATCATGACCTTAGTCTTATCAATATTAACAATCATACCCATATTAGATAAAAACTCCATGAGGTTTCTTAGTTGGTTTTCAATATCATGGGGACTCCTTGCCATAAGAATGATATCATCGGCATAAAGAAGAAGATCGATGAATATACCAGTGAGAGTAGAGTCAACACAACCTGCTTTTTACAAGAAATCTTCTAACTTGTCAATGTATATGCCAAAAAGGGTAGGGGACAAGGGACAACCTTGTTTGACTTCGATATTGCAATTAATCTCTTTTGACCAGCCCTTTGCATTTTTAAACTTAGCAATAATGTTCTCATACATCCTTATTACAGCATCCCTCAACTCGAGAGGCACTTTTATCTCTTCCAACCTATTCCAAAGGTTTTTCCTAGGAACCATGTCAAAAACTTTTCTAAAGTCAACAAAACAACAAAAAATATTGGTTTTAGTATTGTGGAACTCCTCTGCAGTGATCCTAAAGGTAACAACATGGTCTACAATTGAATGACATCTCCTAAACCCAGCCTGGTCTTTAGCTCTTTTACCATGACTAACTAGCTAAAGGCCAATCTTCTTTTCCAAAATAATTACATAAAGATTGGCAAAAATCGAGCTAATCATAATGGTCCTATACTTAGAGGGAATGTTTCTATCCCCATTTTTAAAAATAGGAACAATGAGGCTTTGTGTTTAGGGTTTAGGGAAGCCTTGCTTGACTGCTAAATTGAAGAGCTTCTGTATGTGAGGGATAAGGATTGGCTCTTCTATTTTAAATTTTTTAGCTTTGTAGCCTTCAATGTCCTTAGCTTTCCCATTTGCAAGATGCTTAACCCCGAACTCTATGTCATAAAAATAAAAAACATATTCCTTTGTAGGGAAAATAGGAAGGTTTTCCATGGAATTAGGGAACTCGTAAATACTTTTAAGGTAGGAATTCCGGTCTCTTAAGGGAATCCTATTATTTTCTTTAGTATTGCATTTTAGAATTTGGCTCCGGAACTTCTTAGGATCCAACTTATATAGTTGTGAAAGTTGTTCTTGCCTTTTATTAATATAGTACCTTTTGTTTCTTTTAATTAGGGATTTCTAAGTATTGATCTTATTGAGTTTTAAGGACTCATTAGAAGCATCCCTAATGGATTTCCTAGCTATTTTATATTGTTTATCATACCAAGGGTTGGTCTTTCTATTATTCTTTTTATAGGACACCTCAAAAGAGAACTTGTTAATAAAAGTGGAAAGGGTAGTTGTAAAATTATGATAGAGTTCTTCAATGTTGTCCTTATAAGTTAGGAGATTTAATTTACTATTTAAATCCTTTAAGAAAATGTCAACTTTACTTTTGTCAAAGCGCATATTCCTTTGATTATCAAAATTGTCTTCAATGATGCTCCTATGCACAAAAATTTTTAGAGTTAGGGTTAAAGGTTTATGATCAGAGTCAGGATCATGGTCATTTAAAAGGTGAAAAGTTTCTATTTGGTTGGAAATGGGGATACAAGATATCACATAATCTACAACACTACTACCTAGCCCATGAATACAATCCATTTAGTTGGATTTTGGCCACTTCATCACTCCATTCCAAATTATTAGGTCTTGAGAGCTACAGAGCTGGACCAACTCAGTACCAAACAAATTATCAATTAGGTCTTCAGAGCTTCTTTTGTAGTTGTTATATAAAACAAGGTCCTCATCTAGCCATAAATGATTATGTTTAGAGTCATTACTTAAAAGAGTAGCTTGTTTAGTTGCAGTCCTAGCATTAAAGTCTCCTAGCAGGAGGATATTATCTTCATTTTTCAAACTATAAATACCTTGTTCCAAATTATTATAGGGACAATTTTATCTAGATTGTTTTTCTTATAAAAAGTATAATTAATAGGTGCAAAATAACAAATTTCTATATACATATTCTTAGCTAGTGCAGTCGTGACCCTCGCAGTCCAACCGCTCTCACTAGGACCTTCTTTAACTTAGGTCGAAGAGCTACAGTGCCCTTCAGATCCCGTATCGGGACCTTTTGTCACCCATAGGATGCTCTATTGATCTCCCGGCAATCTTCTCGGGAAATCGGGTTTCGCGTTATCGCGAAACCTGTGTGCACGTCCTCAGGCTACTCAAAACCCTGAAACTTGATGGGTCAAAGAGTCAACACTTCCGTTCCTATCGGGAAATCGGTGCATGCAATGTCGTGGTTCGCTTGCTCCACAAATCCCCGAACCCCGAACTCTGATATGCATGTGTGCTAATTCCTTGCCATGTCACCTCCTCTCTCCACTCTATTGGGAATCGAAGGATCGTGATTTCACCGATTGCAATTCCTTTGCACTGTAAAACCCCGAATGTCGAATCCCGACTTCCCGGGATCTTGTGCCACCTATCCCCCTAGCGGTCGACGGCTCCGATTAATTCGAGAAATCGCTAATCGTGATTTCAACAACTATGAAACTCTTGCCTCCGGGAAACCTGATATGCCAAATCTCGATGGCTCTTGGTTCTTCCTGTGCCTAAGGGTTAAATCCGTCGTCACTTCTCCCAGATATGACGGTCCACGGGATTTCATGAATCTATCCTGCGAACCCTGGCCGTTGCTTCTTCCTCTTTGAGGAATCCTTCCGCTCCAAAGCTTCTTCCACTCGAACCTTCTCCTGGGTCCTTCTCCCAGGAATCACGAAGGAAATATCCCTCCTGATCTTGTCAACTCTGACTCCCTTCAGAGACCTTTCTCACACTTCTCGTACTCGATCCTCAACAGCTCCCAAAGTGTTGAGTCCTTCAGATCCTGTGCACTTGCAGCCACAGTAATCCCTGTCTTCTTATGCTTAGACTAGCTACTGAGACTTAAAATTCAGCCTGTGCTTCTCCTGCATGGCTCTACCAACCCAAATCAACTTCTGGGTGAATGAGAATAAGGGTTTAACTGTCTAGCCTCATGAACGCACTCTATGCGGATGAATTCCACTGCACTCTATGCAGGAATCTTCTGGCTCAGACAAAGAAACAATTGAAACTTATTCTCCTCTCTCTCAGACTTCAGTTAAACCTCTGAAATCACATACACAGCATATTCAAAGCAAATGTGTACAAGGAAAACAAACATTCATGAGCACATAAACAACACACACAGAGAGACAACACCAGTCATGAAATTGAATCAAAGGCTCTCTTCTTTTAATCCAATCTGTACATGGGTGTTCTCCACAAGTTATTTGCTTGCTCTTATCTCTTCTGAATGCTCTCCATACTAATGTTACAATGTACAAAGGGAGGGTGTCTATATCTGTTTTCCCTCTCGAAACCAAAATTGTCTAATCTAGACTTAACTATTCTATCTACCTACATTAAATCTATTAAATGCCTTCCTATCTACTAAGGACGAGAGCTTAAAGGCTCGAGGTCCCCTTTACAAACAAATGAACTTCTTTATGAATGCCTTCATTAAAGAGCGACGCAACAACTTTCAAGTATTTCAAAATGTGTGCTGGCGCTGTCCAGCTGTCCTTTCTGCTCCATGCGCTGGCTTGCTTGATGAGTGAGCGATGCTCCTGCATCATACTCCTCGGCTTGAAAATTTTCATGGGCTCCTGTCCATGAGCTCCTGCATGGTCTATCCATGCCTCTGTATGACAGCCTCATTTTCCCAGCTGGCATCCTCCACTGGGTGATTCTTCCATTTAACCAGATACTCAAAATACTGCTTTCGTCTGGTCTTCTTTCCTACTCGCTTGTCCAGTATATACTCCATCTGCGGCTTCTCTGCAACTGATAATTTCTTCTGCCACTGGATCAATGGTTCCTCAGTTCCAGCTTCTGCTTCTTCAGCCCGATATGGGTATAAATCCGAAATATTAAAAATAGGAGATATCCCGATGCCATCCGGCAACTCAATTTCATACATATTTTCTCTGAATTTCTTCAGGACTCTGCATGGCCCAATTTTCTTCATCTTGATCTTGTTATATGTTCCCCTTGGGAACCTTTCCTTCCTCAAGTGTGCCGGAACCATATCACCAACTTCGAACTGAAGTTGTCTCTTCCGCTGATCTGCCCTGCGCTTGTACTCCTGATTTGAATTCTGTTGTAGTGTCCCCAAGGCCGAGCCCCGTTACAGATCATGTCATATGCAAAAGAATTGTAAATATGTTCTATAGGCTGGTGAGCCAAGTTTTGAATAAGCTGTAGGCTTATGAGTTTTGTTAGGCCAGGGGAGCCTAAGTGTTGAAGGCCAGGAGCCTGTGATATACTTGTATGTATGCAGGTCAATTAATAAAATGTACATACCGCCAGTGCAGACCGACCACGATGAAAGAGTGATGGGGGACTGAGCGTTCACAGAGTGGGCAAGGAACTAGGAGCTGAAAGGTGGGAAAGGGGCTGAGTGTGGAGCCTAGGGGGCTTAGGCCTGGAATAATATTTTATTATTATTATTCCTAAAAATCCGGTGCACATTATTTTAACCTAAGTTCTTTGGAAGAGCCCGTGATTTCCCAAGTGGTGGAAGAAGGGCGTACGGAGGGAACACATGCAGTTCCCAGGGTGACAAGTGTCAACCCTGGTGCATGCAAATATAAGCCTTAAGCTGAACCGTGGGTGGGCTCTCGTCTCCATTCTGAACTGAACCCCTGTGCGTGGAGCCGGTATGACCTCTACCGGATATCCTAATTCATCGCCGAGACTGTTAAGTCTATGTGTTGCATGGAAAACGCACGACCTCTTCAGAATACCCTGGTTATCTCTGGAAGACATAAAGCCTGTGTTTGGTCCGGAGGAAATCATCTACACCCCTGTCCAGAGCTGTGAGTCTGTGTCTGGCTCTAATAGAACCCATGAATACCTCTATACTGAATTAGAAGCCTGTGTGAATTTTTGGAAAGAGTCTTGCATTGTTCGGGAAAGCTGAGTGAGCCTGTGCGTGGATTCCCTGTCCCGAAGACTCGACTGTGAGACCATTCTGTGTTGTTGAACCAGTGAGGAAACCCATGTTCATTTTCCCGATTGGCTGTTGTGACCACGCAGTGCTGGACTGTGTGAGGCTTGTTGGC
>JASDQU010247345.1:0-16536 GCA_032191745.1 Picea mariana
TAAGCATGGTAACAACTGATTCACCCCCCTCTCTCAATTGTCCAACAGTTTCATCCTTGTTTCTCGCCACATGTCTCCCTCCTGGATCATGCTTTGCAGTTCATGGCTCTGAGAGTTTTTCACTTTTATATCAACCTTCAATCATTGCTGAAGTGACAAATATGTTTTTCCACCATTTGATCTTTCCTTGTCTTGATCTGGCAACCTCTATTTACTCCGGGAGTTCATTCCTTTAGCCCCACTTATCCTATCCTTTCACTACTTCATCTAATGGTCGCGAATGGTCCAAAATGGATCAAAAGTTAGTGTTACTTAAAGACTTCATCATTTCAAGGATTACCCTATCCTTCCACTTTATGTTGATAAATGGTCAGCAGGATTTCCCAACTCTTCCTTTTATCCGACAGTCGACGAGAGTTCGTGACTTCATGGCTTCATCCTTCAGGTATTCCTACATGATTCAGACTTATTTTCTCTGTAGTGGTCAGCGTCAAAGTTGACCACCATTGGACTCGCCTATCCTCAGCCAATGGTCACCATGCATTTCCTATATCTGATGGCCCTCATTGACTTCAACACTTTGGGGCTCTAGCCTTTGGGTATTCTTGGTTTTTTCTGGACTTCTTATTGTTGGAGTGGTCAACACCAAAGTTGACCACCTTATTTCCTTTATTACGATATGACAGCTCAAAATTTCCATTCCATATCGATGATCAACATTTAATTTTAAATTAAATATTGATCTAACAACTAAGAACTCATCTGAAGCTCCTTCCTAATCGATGGTTGGCGTTTATTTCATGACTTCAGGATTTCATGTATTCTTCCTTGTATCCAGTAATTGTCTAAGTACCGAAACTTATGTTATCCTTCCACTTGGTTTCGATCAACGGTTGATATTTCGACCGACTGTAATAGAGTTTACTCATAGTTATGAGGGTGCTCAGTGATATTCTTTCTTCTTTTTCCATTTCTATATCTCTTGAGATTTTAATAACTGTGTATGCATTCTTTTATGCACTGATATTTAGTCACTAACACTCCTGAGATCTTAATTCCTTGTGCTTCATTACTATGTACATGGAGTATCTACATGATACTTTTCCTGAGCTTTAGGAACATAGGATCATTTTCGATCCTATTGTTATCAGCAATGATCACGAATTACTTATTCTCCAAGGTAATCTTCCTTTTTCTCTAATTTCTATATATGTTTGACTCATGTTGCCATCAATGACAACACACAACCAATAATGCCAACAATCTCCCCCTTTTGGCATTGAGGGAAACATATTTGTAAAACAAATACTTTTTCTCCCCCTATCACTGATCTCATTTTCAAGTTGGAGGATTGAACTTTTAATTATACCAAATATTGATACCAAATTTGTTTTATTGTTTTTCTCCCCCTTTGACATCAATGACAAAGAGTTAAAATTTTATTGCTTTTCAGCCCATGTGAATGTACCAGCTATTATCTCAATCTCTTGGGATTTTCTGCTTAAATAGGTAGTCTTATTGATACCATTTTTTTTTGTAGTGATCAATTCTTTTAAACCTAATCTAATGAATTCCTCATTTGATGATCAAAGAAAACACTCCCCCTGAGTTTTTACTATTTCATAGGGTTTTACTGTCTTCTCCTTTGTCTTAAAGGACAAGGGTATGAATCTTACTAATCTTCTTGATATGATTATTTATTTTCGTTGATATTCTGATCTTTCACAAGAATACCATTGATCGATACCAATTAATTTGATTTCCATTCTTCAACCAATTTAATATATTATTCACAGTCCTTTGACTCTGCAGAAACCAACTTCAACTTATGTCCCTTAGAAATAAGATTGAAATGGTCCTTTCATCTGTTGTTGGTTAAGTCCTCTTCATAAGTTCTTCATTCTTTTGGAAATTCCTCATTGGGTTTAGATCTTACCATACTTTCATATTATTTTGTAGTACATACACCAAATCATGTTGTAAAATCCTTCCTCCTTCCTTTTATTCATATTTTCTATTGAAGGGAATTTTAGTAGTTCATGAAAATAACATTGGAAAACTTCCAAGATTTTCATTGCTCGATTCTTCTGGTTGATATGATTGTTGAGGAAAAGGTATGGAAAACATTACTCAATAATTTTCAGATATGTTTTTGGCTAAGACAAGATATTTGGAAATGTTACCTAGGGTTTATAGCCTCAAAAACAATTGCTTAATCCACAAGTATTAAGTACAAATGATCAAGGTTGGTTTTATGTGTTAAATATAACAATGTAAAAGAAATAAAATTAAACTAAGTTACATAAATGATACAAATGTGTACATGGAGATAAAAGAAAAATAATGAACCAGATCATTAAAACACGTGTGAGGCTGAAATAGTAATTTGATTTTTCATTTATTTCATTTTGAGATACAAAAACTGAGTTCTCTTTACAAACGCCTGCGAGGGTAGGGACCAAAGTCAAATTTACAAGCCCTTGATGGGAACCATACAAAAATAATTTGACAACAAGAAGAAAACTTAAGCTAAATATCTAGATCATCTTGCCACAAAATGTTATCACTTGACTCTTTAAAACAACTTGTTGAAATATGTAATTCAGTTTTTGAATCCTGGTGCCTTCAATAAGACCCTTATGGTTGTATTTCTCATTCTATTACCCTCATTGTATCTTCATATCTTTTATCTTTTATTCCTTCTCAATAAGTTAGGGCATTTCAACTACCTTTGTTTAGTTAAGTCAAATTATCTTAACTAATTTGTTGAGACAAGTAATAATAGTATATATAAATAAACATTTTAATTAATAGTAACTAAATAGGTGGGACCCCTTGTGACTCCCAATTATTTCTTTTAATAATCATCAAACAATAAAATATAAAAAACAATCATTTGATTCCAAATATATCCTCCTTGTAACTCCCGTTTTCATAATTATGATCAAATATTTTAAATATCAGCAAAATATAATATGACCATATCCAAAAGTATCATATCCATGTTGTCCCAAAAAACTTCTTAAACCTATGCTTGTTGTCAAAAAATTTGTCAAAGTAAAAATTGAAATGAAAACCCTCTTATCCATAGTTTTATACCAACGCCATATAGTATGACCCATATTTCTAACAAGTTCGAATTTGCAAGGATTAAATTGACCTTAAGAAATTTCATAAGCCATAGCTATTGTTCAAATATCATAACCAATACCATGAACACAATATACCATGAATGGAATATGTAATATCCAATGTGAGTGTGACTTGAAGTCCAAATTTTAAACCATATGTCAAAGCAGATGTATAGCAGTTATAACTAAAGTCCTTGTCACTTTCTTTCATCTTTTAAATTTCCATCCTTTATCATCATTGATTTCATATGAAAATTTATTCGAATTCCTTGTGTTTTTCCCAAATTGTAAAATTCTTCGTAAAGTTTTCATGAGTGCAATCCAAAGAAGCATTTCTTTTTCACCATGATGTAAACAAGGGGGTACCACCTATTTAGTATATTATTATGTATATGTGTATAAATAATAAGGCATTATAACCCATTTGTAGACAGGGGTATTACGTTGCACTTCTGGGCATCAACAAATTGGCGACTCCACAGGGACATCTATTTCTAACATATTCAAAACTTAGTATGTATGGTTTCATAGACTAGTAGAAGTAGATGATAGAAATTTTTTAAAAAGAATAGTTATGCAACAAGAGGAAAAACATGGCTTAAGGGAAATAATGAGATGGGACTTTGGGAATAACTTATGGAAAGTGGTACGTATGAGGGGGTTGGTCCTGTATGCATGGCATTCGAACAATATGTAACATATAATACTTCTTGAGGTTTCAAGGAGAATGATTTTTATTTTCTCTTTGGATTTCAGGATGGAGGGAAGAAAGTGATAGCAGAAACAAGGTAGAAGACAAAATCAACTATCCTACAATAGTGTTGAAAGAAAAAAGAAATTTCAATGATGTCTGAAAGAAGGAAATCGGGGAAACTGTGTACATATTATTTCTTATTGATCAATAATACTTACAGAATGACATTTTTATGGAAAAACTGATCCAGACTTTACTCTTGACAAAAGATCATGTAATCAAAAAGAACAGAAAAACGTGAAAGAAAAAACTAAATAAATTGAAAACCCAATTTATTATTTATGTACAAAGGAAGGGAAAAACATTCTTGGAGTTAGGTATGATGAATTTTTTCATAGATAAATACATCATCTATTTTAGATGGATGATTCATGCATTGAAAGATGATGCATAAAGAGAGTTGATCACCCTGCCAACAAACAAATGCATGTGGCAAGGGTAATGGGCATGTCATGATCCAAAAAAGTGATCGTCATATTGCAAGACCTTCCAGCCAACAAGATGGTATTTAGTATTGACATTGGAATAATGATGGTTAGAGGTCTTGATGTTAAGAATGTATTTAATGGGATCTTTAAGCATCATAAGCTCATCATTTACAATCCCTTGATCAAGAAAATAATTTCCATGCATCAAGGGAGAGAATAAAGAATGGATAGGAATGCCTTTGAATTTATCATCATCAAAATAAATCATGCATGTGAGAGATATATTTATATTGTCATTGAATTTCTCAACCTCTTTTAATTGAAACAATGTGTTTGTGAAAGAATTCTGCAATATGAAATCCCGATTATCCTTATGGGAATTTTAAAAAAGAGAATTAGCATATGAATCTATATCCCTCCTTAAATCCCCTCTTTCATTTTCTTCATAATGGTCATGAGACATATGAGGGAAAGTGCTATTCAAATCAAGAGAATCCTCCCTGCTAGATTCATCCAAGAAGAATACTTCATTGAACACAAGTTGATCTTGAGTAGGATATATGTCGAAAAGGTCTTCATTAAAGGGGAAGACATCAAACAAATATTTTTCAGAAGTAAGGTGGGTAGGTTGATTAGGGTAAGAATCATCACATACTTCTACGGACAAAACAATACTAGGCACATGATTTTCTTCTTGACTATTGGAGAAGAGATGGTGATTCGTGTGATATTCATGTTTAGCCTTTAAAAAAAATTCTAAGGTTAACTCTTTGTGAGGGCCATTGAAAAGGTTACATTGAGGCAGATCACAAATACATTCAGCTAGAAATTCAAAGTGATGAAAAATAGGAAGATAGGAAATTCGATAAGAAACAAAATTAATTCTCTCATGAAAATTTGACTAGATACTATCTATCTAGACCAGTCTCTTGCTTTACCACAAAGGGAAAGTGGAAAAATATTTGAATACGGATGTATATCATAAACCCCAATAGATTGACAAAAGCTAAGGAAATCATTAATATGGTTATGAGAAGATTCCCATGAGTTACCCTCGAAAAGAGGAAAAATAACCATAGATAATTTTTCATTCAAGCTCAAGTTAAATTTATTCATGAACATGTAAGTTAGGATTCGATAAATTTATGAAAAAAAAAAACTTATAATTAGAAATATAAACAATAAATACAAAATATTAAAAGTTTATGGTCACATTGATACATGAGGAGGGACTGAGATGTCAGAAAAGTTTTGATGTGCCTGGAAGGGAAGTCTTTTAGGTCGAGGTTGGAGGATCCCTTGGCCTACTAGGTTGAAGAAAACATCTTGGAAAAGATGATTCAATTCATGGTTGTAAGCATCAAAATGTGTGGAGAACCGATGTCTTCTATGACCCCTCTGCCAATTTCCCCTTCCTATACTACCTCTACCGTTACTACCTCTGCTGAAAAATCTCATCCTAAAGAAACATTCCAATTAGTTATGAAAACTCTTGACAGTCCATGCATCAACCCTACCAAAATAAAATCAAATATTGGCTCTACAATCCTAAATGGAAGCACATGAAATCAATCCATTCATCATATTACTCAAATCAATAATTATTTTCCATTGAATAGAGAATGATAGGGTTATTGGGAATATGAAGGGTTGGTAATGAACGAAAAGTGGTAGCATGGACGGGGACTACTAGCAGATATTGTTCAAGCAACATAGATGCAACTTCCATATCAAAACAATACTCCCATTTCCAATTTAAACACCAGTCACTCCCTTCTCCTTTTTATTATTTCTTTTGAAATGTCATTTACAATAACATAATAGGGAATTAAAATGAATCTAGGAAGATGGTGGGCTTGTAAGGAGAAAAAAATGGTATAATGAATGGGAAATGAAATGGAAATTATTCCATTAAATAAAATAACATTTGTCCTTTTAAAATAGCATAACTTAATTTCCAAAAAAAAAAAATTAAACTGTAGGCAATATCAAAGTTAAAGACACAACGACTTCTATATCAAACCCAAAGAAAAAATCTAGGACTGTCAAACTCAGCCTGTCATTTCCTATCTTTCTTCTTTGAACAACGACACCATTTATACACAGACTATCCATAATTCCAATTATCAATGATCATATACATAGCCCTTAAAGAAGACATGAGGAGGCCGAGAAAAATAGCATGTCATTGACCTTTAACATTTACATCAACCAAATTAAATTTATGTACAATGGACTGGGTTCAAGACCCTTTATTCTATTAGCTGGTCTCTTTTCCTTTCATTTAAAAATCAAATGACTCCAAACATCATCGATCCAAAACAACTATAATGAATCGCTTCCCACTATACAATTTATTTCTTTTATTTGTAGAGTTATTTTTACATGATAGACTGTCATCAGAAACATTCCATTAATTAAAATAAACCACATCCAACACGCAATGGGGTGTAACATAGTCCAACAAATAATCAATCTACGAGGCTGGTAACTACTTTCAGTTTTTCTTTGTGATGGGTCAGGTTCAAAACCTTGGCATTATTTTCTTTAATTCATTATATAGTCCTCAAAATGACCAAAACCCCTGTAGGTAGTCATCCAATGGACCAACGAAATATGCAAGAAACAAATCTCTCAACTGTTGGGTCAACATATAACCAATTCAAAAACCTGAGTCCAAGTTTACAACATCCACGACAAGGAAGAGTAGTGTTTGAACATCTTGGTGGGTGAGACAACTTGACAAGAGGGGTTTATAAGATGAAACCAAAACCTCCAACAATTTTAACAACAGGGTTTGACATGGTAGCTTCTAAGGTGGATGCGAGGTAAAACCCAACTTTTCATTCATTTAATTTGTCAAATGACATCTCAATAGGGCCACAACTCTCTCCTGAATGGAGCAAGAGGTAAAAATAACCACAAAGACAACCCATAACCCAATTGTCCCTTTTTTTGTTTACCAAAAAAAAACCTTCGAGATTATACACGAAACATGTTGGACACACCAGCCACACTAAGCTGGGGGGGGTGAATTAGTGTGGGGGATTTTGCAACTTTTTCTCACTTCAAGTTAGAAACCATTTCATAACATAATATTACGCATCATCATTGTAATATTGCATGTATCCATTCACCAATGACATCCATTAAAAATAAAGAGCAATCAATCCATAAGCACAATGAACACAAGAGACGCCATATGTATGTGTAATCTTTTGTATTATATTTTACATGTGACTACAATCACAGGGGTTTTATCATCACCAACTAAAGTATGGAGCACCAACTCTCAAGCAAGACTCGACTTGCCGCAAGACTCAGCCTGCCAATAGAATGCAATATGTCCAACTAGAATTGATCTAGTAATACAACCAACACAAATACAAGTCAACGAGTTAGAGAATATTATCCAGCTCATAATTAGAGATCTGCAACATATGCTCATCACAAGAATCTTCTCATACAATCAACCAAACACTTCATCAACCTCCCTTCATTCACGATGCCATGCAATCAACAAGTTACCTCAACTTGTAAGATTCACCACAAGCTCAATTTTTTTTTTCTGATTTTGAAATTTATATACGAGGTACTCCTTCATGTACTATCATACCTTTGCAAATTTCACATTCTACAAAGCCACAAAAAAGAAGTTATAGTAGAAACACTAGGTTGCCTTGTTTGAAACATATTTTCAAGATTATTCAAGAACCCTAACTTCCACAGAGCATATCTCCAAAAATATTGTAATTCAATGGCTTAAATTTTAACCATATATACTCCAATATATTTTTTCCATCTCCAAATTTCAGGGTTCGAAACTTCCCAGAATAGAAGTTATAGAAAATATGGAAGACCCTCATGAATTCTATCCTATTCTAGAGAGCTCACATGTACGACATGCCCCACATGGAATATTTGTTGTAAGGATATGAAAATTGTACACAACATACTAAATACTTTACTATAACCAATACATTTTTTCTTACTGAATTTGGATCTGGTATGAAGCAATTATGACATTTTTACCTGAAACACTCGTTTTAGACTAGTTTCGGGACTAGCCATAAATCCTATTTTTCACATAGTGTAACTCCCAAAATACAATGACCTAGAAGCTAAATTGTTTATCACAATTACTTGGATATGTTTTCTCAATGACCTCCAGATTTCACTGTCAATCATTGTAGAAAACAAGTTATTGCAAAAATGGTGAGATGACCTGTACATAACATACCTTAGAAAGCATCATCAAAATAATTTATCCTCCCTTGAATTTCGGCCTTCCTTACTTCACCTTCCCTCTGAAATTCACCTTATATATCCTCTGGTTACCTCGGTCACTTGTAGATATTCAATATTCTCAAAATATGGATATTAATGGGAGACCCTTGCTCTCTTATTTATACTCTCCAAGTAGCTTCCTCTAGAAGTATCCACTTAACCACTTTGTCCACTTAACCACATTCTCCACTTAGTCACTTTATCCACTTAACCAACTTTGTCCACTTAGCCACTTTGTCCACTTAACCACTTTGTCCACTTAAACACTTTATCCACTTATCCAACTTTGTCCACTTAGCCACTTTGTCCACTTAACCACTTTGTCCACTTAACCACTTTATCCACAAATAGTAAACTCTCCAATTCTAGTTGCAACTAATTTATTTTTAATTGTTTTCTTGTTGCAACCACTTAACCCATGACTAACCACTTTGACTGGTCAACATCTTCTAGGGGATTCTAGAATAATTTTACTTATTTGACATTCTAGAGGCTTATAGATAACTCATGAGGGTTCTCCAACTTCACATGGCCATAACTCTCTAACCATGAGGAGTTATGTGATGTTCCACATATCACCAGAAATGGAATGACATATACTATCCATATGGAATAGTTTCTCTTGCAAATTCACTGATATTCATTATATTATTCCTTAATCAAACTTGGGTTCCCCAACCACACTGTTGGGCTACCTAACCATTTGGACTTCAAAAAGCATCTTCCTGTGAGGGATTTTACCATAAGGGGACCACTTTGAGAAATTTATTCAAGAGCATCTTCCCATGAGGGATTTCACCATAAGGGGGCCACTTTGGACTTTATCCATTTGGTTATTCCTATCAACCATGACAAGACAATAATGACCAACCTTTACATCATCCCATCTATACATCAATCCATGACAATACATCACTGTGAAACCACTTGACATATTTGACATCAATTACATCTATGACAACATAGGCCATCAATAAATACATCAATGATACTATGACAAGACATCAATTACAACATAATGCAACAATCTCCCCCTTTTTCATTTATGCAGATACTAACATTGATGTCAACACCAATTATTGATGGAAACATGTAGACATGGCATTGCTCTCATTAATAGTCATATCAATCACATAAATGTGATTATCTCTCCCCCTTTGACATCAATGGAAAAGGGTAGTTCTCTACTTAGGGTTTCTCCCCCTACCTGAACTCTCCTTGGGGTTTCTCCCCTTGTTTGGATTCCTTTGAGCTTCCTATGAATAATTTCTCCCCTTTTTAACAAGGGATATTACAATGATGTAATGTTTAAGACATATCGCTCATTCTCCCCTTGTGACCATCATTCCCCTTGGAAACATGCCTTTGTGCTCTCTCTCCAAGAATCTATATCCCTATCCTACATTTGATGAATCTCTCCTCCTGGAATCATGGGAAGAAGAATGACTCCCCATGTGGGTATGTCTCCCCCTATCTTTTCTATAGGATGAACAATATGCTACCACTGCAATTTGCTTCTGCTGCAAATGCTACTGCTCAACTGGAACATAGATCAACTGCTCAAGAATGATATTCTCTTCCTATGACAATCCTTGGACATGTCCATGCATAAAACGTGTGCCATACGATACATCATGAAGTAAAATATATGTCGACAATGAATACAGAATCATGAACAAAACATCAACCATGTACATCTTGTGCCATATTGTGTTCCAATCATGCACATCAACCATGTACATCAATACCATACAATATACCATACAATATCATCAATGCAGTGTATCAACCATATGCTAATAACATGTTCCAACTATGTACCAACCATATTCCTATACCAACATTCCAACCATGTGCCTCAAACAAGTGTCATATCACTCATGATATGCCTCTACCATGAACCAAGTGCCACAACCATGTATCTCAACCATCAATATATCAACCAAGCATCATAACAAGTGTCTCAACTATATCATCCCATACATCATGTACCAAAGCTAGTGCATCAACCATGCACCAAACCTCAACAAGATGAACTACAATGAATATGTATTGCCATACATGTATGCCATATCAACCATAAACCATGTGCCAATCATATTTCTAGCAAGTGCCTCTAACAATGTACCAAGTATGTACCAATCATGCATCAACTATAGATCAAGATATGACTCATCAAGGATGTACAACATAACCACCTCATCAACTCATCAACTACATGTCCCAATCTGTAGCTCAACCACATGTGAAATGCATGCACATATACATCCAACAAATATGAATCTAACAATAAATCATAAGATATATCAATGGAGCTCACATATGTACTAGCCATGTACCATGACAGATCTTCCTTAAAAAATATTCACTACAACAAGTACTAAGCAGCGAATAGTACCTCTAAACATGCACTAAGAGTGTCCCTCAATAGATCAATGATATGTCTCTATCTAACATCACAACATGAATTGTCCCATAAAAAACATGCCATATCATCACTGACATAACCAACATTGTTCCTCAACAGTAAATGTCTCAAACCACACTCTGGGGTTAGTACCATGCATCCAAGATAGACTTTCAATACTCAACCATATGTCATCATCATACATACATCAAATACACATGCCAACATATAATCATGAAAACCTGCAATAAACCATGTCATACCCTGCAAAAACAATTTATACTATCAAAGCATGTTGCAACTCATAGCCTTATTTTCCAAGGCTTTTACCACAGGTGCTCAGCCTATTCTATAAACAACTCGCATATGTATGTGACTTTTCTATAGGTCACCTCATATATGTACGCAACTTCTCCCACAGGATCCTGCGTATTCTTCATAAAAAATCAAGATTGATCTTACCTCATGACTACCATTCTATTTTGGTTGTTGAGTCTTCTTCATCCACTTTCGAAGGTGTCCCGGCTACTTAGAACTTGTTCTCTAATCTTCCATATTTTAAAAAATTTATTCCTTCTTATATCCATGTGTTCTTCTTGTCATGATATATGAAGTACTCCTGATGGACTGTCTTCTTGTGTTCCAACAATTCTGGGATTTGTGGCCAAACCCACTACAACTGTAGCATCTCATGGTGTGACAATGAGCAGCAATGTGTCCCACTTTATTATATCTTCAACACCTTAGGGTGTTATGAAACTTTCCATTATCTTTCCTTGCATAATGTTTGCAATCCAAATCTTTGTGATCATATTCATTACATGAGTAGAAATGACCATGAAAAACATTTTCATACCTTTGCTTTGGTGCCCATCTTGAAGGTGTCTCTCTTGTGAACTTGATTTGAGGTGTAAAGATGGCTTCTTGATGTCTTCCTTGATTTTTTATTTTTAGAGTTTCCTTTCTTTTTGTAGATGGTTGACTTGCAAAATTATTTCCATATTTTGAGAATGAAGGAATTACGTCATGCTTCTTAGAAGTGCTAGCTTAAAGATGTATAGCTTCCTTGTTGTATCCAAGACCTGATTTATCATTTGGAGATCTTTGTCTATCTAGGATCTCATCCAAAATTGTTGACTTGTTCATGAACTTGATGGGAGTGTTTGACTTCTCTACTTTCCTTCTAAGATCAACAGCTTCAACTTCCAACTTATGGCATGACTCTTTCTTTTCATTTACTTGATTCTTCAATAGTTCCTATATTCTTTTGGATTCTTCAATTTTGGTCTTAAGATTGACATTATCTTCAAGACTTTTAATAAGCTAATCATCTACCTTCTTTTTTTCTTCTATTTCATTCTTTGGTCTTTTGATCTCTTCTTCTTTTTCTTCTAATTGGGTCTTTTTACTTTCTTCTTGTTCTTTGAGCATTTGCTTTAGTTCCATGGTATATCTTGGGTACTTTTCTAGGACTTCCTTGGTTCATTTTTCAAGATACTCAAAAGTAATTGAGTAATTTCCTATTTCACTGCTAACATCATCTAACTCAGATGAAAATTTATCTTTAATCTTCAAAACATCTTCCTCTTCATCTAAGGATAATTGTCATCTGATTCTACACAAACTTCTTCTACATTTTCTTCTTCACTTATAGAGAAAAATTCAACATCATCACACTTAGAATTATTGCAATCAAAGGATTTTGGAGATTCTTTTCCTTCATTGTTCTTGAGGGAATTGTCTTTAGTGTCTTCCTTTTTTCCTTGATATGTCTTCTCTAGCTTCATCCATAGATCCTTGGAGGAAGTACATTGTCCCATGCTTTCTTTGAAAAAACTTGAGAGTCCATTGAAAATTGTCTTGAGAGCCAATGCTTAATTATTCTTTTCTTCCTTTTGAGCTCCAAACTTTGACTTATTCTTCAAAGGAATTGATCCACGAATAGTTCTTTTCCAAACACCTATTCCTTTTGCTTTCAAATACCCTTTCATTTTTATTCCCCATGTTGAATAATTTTCTCATCAAATATTGGAACTTCATCATCCATTTGTGTGTCCATGGATTTCCTCCAATCTTGTTTAGGCTTATAGTGAAGGCCTCCTCTGATACCAATTGTTAGACACACCGGCCACACTAAGGGTGGGAGTGAATTAGTGTGTGGGATTTTACAACTTTTTCTCACTTCAATTTAGCAACCGATTCAAAACATATTATTACACATCATCATTGTAAGATTACATGTAACCATTCACAAATTACATCCATCAATAATAAAGAGCAATCAATCCATAAGCACAATGAACAAAAGAGACAACATATGTATGTGTAATCTTTTGTATTATGTTTTACATGTGACTACAATTACAAGGGTTTTATCAGCACTAACTCTCAAGAAAGGCTTAGCTTGCTGCAAGACTCAGCTTGCCGATAGAATGAAATCTATCCAAATAGAATTGATCTAGTAGTACAACCAACACAAATACAAGTCAACCAGTTATAGAATCTGCTCCAACTCATAATCAGATATCTACAACAAATTCTCATCACAAGAATATTCCCATACAATCAACCAAACACTTCATCAACCTCCCTTCATTCATGATGCCATGCAATCAACAACTTACCTCAACTTGTAAGATTCACCACAAGCTCAATTTTTTGTTTTTGATTCTAAAATTGTTGTATGAGGTACTCCTGCATGTACTGTCATACCTCTACAAATGTTACAGTCTACAAAGCCACATAAAATAACTTATAGTAGAAATATCAAGATGCCTTGTTTGAAACATATTTTCAGGATTATTCAAGAACCCTAACTTCCACAGAGAATATCTCCGAAAATATTGTAATTGAATGGATTAAATTTTAACCATATATACTCTAATATATTTTTTCCATCTCCTCCAAATTTCAGGGTCCGAAACTTCCTATAACAAAAGTTATAGAAAATATGGCACACCCTCTTGAATTATGTCCTATTCTAGAGAGCTCACTTATATGGCATGCCCTGCATGGAATATTTGTTGTATGTATCTTAAAATTGTACAAAACATACTAAAGACTGTACTATAACCAATAATTTTTGTCTTACGAAATTTGGATTTGGTATGAAGAAGTTATGATGTTTTTACCTGAAACACCCATTTTAGACTAGTTTCAAGACTAGCCACAAACCCTATTTTTCATGGAGTGTAACTCCTAAAATACAATGACCTAGAAGCTGAAATTGTTATCACAGTTACTTGGATATGTTTTATCAATGACATTCAGATTTTTCTATCTGAATCATTGTAGAAAACAAGTTATTGCAAAATTGGTGAGATGGCATGTATATAACATACCTTGGAAAGCATCATCAAAAGAATTTATCCTCCCTTGAATTTCGGCATTCCTTACTTCACCTTCCCTCTGAAATTTTACTTAGATATCCTCTGGTTACCTCATCCACTTGTAGATATTCAATATTCTCCAAAAATGGATACTAATGGGANACTTAACCAACTTTGTCCACTTAACCAACTTTGTCCACTTAGCCACTTTGTCCACTTAACCACTTTATCCACAAATAGTAAACTCTCCAATTCTAGTTGGAACTAATTTATTTTTAATTGTTTTCTTGTTGCAACCACTTAACCCATGACTAACCACTTTGACTAGTCAACTTCTTCTAGGGGATTCTAGAATAATTTGACTTCTTTGACATTCTATAGGCTTCTATATAATGCATGAGGGTTCTCCAACTTCACATGGCCATAACTCTCTAACTGTGAAGAGTTATGTGATGTTCCACATATCACCATAAATGGAATGACATATACTATCCATATGGAATAGAGTCTCCTACAACTTCAATGATATTCATTACTTTATTCCTTAATCAAACTTGGGTTCCCAAACCACATTGTTGGGCTACCTAACCATTTGGACTTCACAATGTGTCTTCCCGTGAGGGATTTCACCATAAGGGGACCACTTTGAGAACTTTATCCAAGATCGTCTTCTCGTGAGGGATTTCACCATAAGGGGACCACTTTGGAGTTTATCCATTTGGTTATTCCTATCAACCATGAAAAGACAATAATGACCAACCATTACATCATCTCGTCTATACATCAATTCATGACAATACATCACTATTCCACCACTTGACATATTTGACATCAATTACATCTATGACAACATAGGCCCCCAATCAATACATCAATGATACTATGATAAGACATGAACTCTTTGACATCAATGACAACATAATGCAACAAGGCATGGGTGGAAACAAAATAAATTTGTCATAAAATATCAACAGGAAGGAGCAATAATAACAATAATCCATCCCAGGCACAACCATAAATGAATAAACTCAACATGAAGGAGAATTAAACAAACCAACATGCAACATTCGAAATGCAAACCAAATTATTTTGCACAAACATAATACACATCCAACCACTATATCTTTCAAAAAGAAAGCACTCTGCATATGAATTCTAATATCCAACATATGGATTCTATCTAGAGTGAGACTAGAATGATGAATGGAAGGGAGAGAGTTACCATACATGTGAGGAAAGAGCCTAAAATAACCAAGGACCACCACTATTCTCCAATGATCGAGCGAAATAGAGGAAAACTAACCATAGAAACCAAAATGTGCGACAAGGTGAGGTTGGTGCGCTCGAGGTGGGTAACAACGACATGCAGTAAATGCACTTCACTTCTCCACCCTTTCATTAATTTCCATCAACGAAATCTAGGGTGGAATGCAACCAAAATCCCATTAAGCGCATTAATCAACCATAAAAAAAAAACATGTCACTTCCATTTTTCCAAATTGAAACGAAAACCCTCTTATCCATAGTTTTATACCACCGCCATATAATATGTCACATATTTCTAACAAGTTCCAATTTGCAAGGATTGAATTCACCTTAATAAATTGCATAATCCATAGCTATTGTTCACATAACATAACCAATACCATGAACACAATATACCATGAATGCAATATATAATAACCAATGTGAGTGTGAGTTGAAGTCCAAATTTTAAACCATATGTAAAAGAAGATGTATAATAGTTATAACTAAAGTGCTTGTCACTTTGTTTCATCTTTTAAATTGCTAGCCTTTATCATCATTGATTTCATATGAAAATTTATTCGAATTCCTTTTGTTTTTCTCAAACTGTAAAATGCTTCGCAAAGTTGTCATGAGTGCAATCTAGAGAAGCATTTCTTTTTCACCATGATCTAAACAAGGGGGTCCCACATATTGTTACACATTATTTTCATCATCCCTATGATTGTTAATTATGTAAACCTATCTGTTGCCTTCAGAGGGGTCAGAGGCCTGAGTTCCCAAAGAGAGAAGGGAGAAGAACTTTTCCTAAGGAAAGAAGTTGCATTTTCCTATGTAAAAACCTTATAAAAAGGGAAGTTCGCAGGTTGCTATATAGGCAGGGCGTGAGAATGACCCATTCCCGTAGGTTGCACTATAGCTAGGGTGCGAGGTGTTCGCAGGTTTCTCTATAGCT
>JASDQU010247347.1:0-16577 GCA_032191745.1 Picea mariana
TTTTATTTGTTTGTTAGAAGCGGATAGTAATTAGAGGAAGCTCCGACATGAAGCCCCTCCTATAAGAGCATGTTCCTACATCAAACCCTCTTAGCTTGGAATCTTTGAACCTCCTATATTTTTTTTTTTCTCACAAAACATGTTCTTTTGAGAAATCTTCCAACAATTCTAGTGCAAGCCTCCCCTTGAGCTAACCAGGGTGTTGCTCTTCCTCGAGCTCCATAGTCTTTGATACTTTCTAGAAGACCTTTATGGAAAAACATTGTTACTCGGGTGGTTTTTTTCTTCTAATGTACTATCTACTTCACTATCTAGGGTTTACCATTTTGGTTTCACCCCCTTTTATCTTATTGTCTACTTTTTTTCTTTCTTTAAAAGAGATTTAAGAGAACTTTAGAGATGCCCTAGGCACTCCTTATTGTTTCTATAAAACATTGTTCTTCCTCATGCCATTGACCTATTTTGGTCACTTGTGGGCATCCATATAGTATAATTTCATCTTTCTAGTTTAGCCTAGCTATTGGCAAGTTCTTCCATTTTACTTGGTAGTGTTTCTTTAATCCTTTCCATGACAACACTAATGCAGTCACCTTCATCGCTAGAACCCTTTCAACTGTCTCAAATGACTTTTTAGGTAGATCCTTGAACCAACTTGGAAAATGCCCAATTGCTATATTGTTTGTTTGATTCACATGTCTCTCCCCTTATATAATAACCAGTGTAGATCCATCTTAACTGTGGATCTATTAAGCACTGAGAGGGAACAAAAAGAATTTGGCACAAACCTATAGGTGCTTATATAACTGTGCTTAAGATGGATCTATGCTAGTTTATTTTATTATTATATTCTTTTACTTATTACAATTATGGTCTTCTTAAAAAAATGTGGAATCCCCGAGCCCCCAATGGGATTCCTAGTCCCCAAAATGTGGGAATGTCGGGTACACTGGTTTTTTTGGGGGGGATGGATCCCTGTGCAACATAGTTTTTTAGCCATCCAACTCATCCACCCTATCAACTCATGCACACATACCTAGGTGGTGCGCTCCACTATGAAGATAAGGATCAAAGAAGGAGACATATGGAACTAAAACCATCTAGAACATTGTATCCAAGCATTTTTCTATGGGCTCTTGATCAAATCGGCCCCCCTAGTTAGTTATATTTTCTCAGGAAAATATTATTTAATTGGAGAGTAGAGTTGAGCCAAAACCTATATAAAGGTTTTCTCTCTCCATTTTGTAGATGGATTGAATGAGTTGGAGAGTAATGGGAAAAAACTTGTCTCACCTTTGCAAAGCTATTGTGTAACCTTGTCTAGTCATTGGTGTTTGTTCAAGGGTATAGTGGAAGATAGCTTGTACATTGCATGTTTCTAGGAAGAAAGGAGTTTCTATGACATTAAGCAAATGCATGTGAGGTAATGGAGGTTGCCTATCTCATATATTTTTTCATTTTCTCGATTTAAATCATTGTTGAAGGAATAGGATTTTTAGGATTCTATCCTTTTCTTTGTGCTAATTAGAATACTTGTTGTAGTACTTAGGCTAAGTCTATTTTCAGATTAGTCTTCCCTATAAACCTTGTTGTGTAACAAATATCCAAGTTTGAAGCTCTTCTAGCCAATCCTTCATGGTGTTGGTGACTTCAAGTACTAAAGATGCACAGACAACACTTGAGATAGATCAAGTGACCCCACGCCCCAAGCAAGATGGGCACTGGTCTCCCATACATTCATCACCCCAAACCCATCTTTTACATTTACATCATTTTTCCATCACAATTGTGGCTAGGTTCTCTTTACTCTCACTCCTACTACACAAAGTGAGCCTAGCTAACCTATAGGGAATCCCCCCTTGACTAGGAAACTTTTCCTGAGTCTAAAGTGTAGGGGAGAGTTGGTGAGGTGACAGTGGCCAACCTCCCGAGTTCCACAAGGAAAGCACCCATCTTTGGGGCTTTGAGCAAAGGTTGTGGTAATACCTCCAATGATGTAGGGTTTCTATAATTGCATATATGGTATAATTCCTAATCATGAGCACAATTTCTTATTTGCTTCATTAGGATTTTCATTGTAGTAATTAGGGAATAACTTTCCCATGTACTACTCAAAAACTTGGTGAGGTGACAGTGGTCAACCTCCCGAGTTCCACAAGGCAAGCACCCATCTTTGGGACTTTGAGCAAGAGTTGTGGTAACACCTCTAATGATGTAGGGTTTCTATAATTGCATATATGATATAATTCCTAATCTTGAGCACAATTTCTTATTTGCTTCATTAGGATTTTCATTGTAGTAATTACGGAATAACCTTCCTATGTACTGCTCAAAAACTTGGTTAAAGTCTAGATGAACTAAAACTGGAGCTTCTTCTACACATCTTTTAAGAATTTGGAAACTCTCTTCTACTGTGTTTTTCCCCAAAACACTCTTATTTGTTTTCATCAGAGATCATAGGTGCTGCAATCATACTAACAAATATTTTGAATGAACTTTCAATAAAAAGTCACAAAGTCCTTGAAATATCATATATAATCATTGGTTAGCAGTCATGAAGACAATATCACGCCACACTTGATCAATATAACACCCCAAATTGATAATAGCCAAGCATGGATGAGATACATATACTTCATTCCCATCTTGTACCCAAGGGCCAACCTAGCTTATATGGATTTGGATGCCACTTGTTGGTCAGCTTCAGAAAACTACTGTATTAGAACTTGTTAAATTATTATTACTACCTGAATTACTTACAATGCTCTCTTCGAAGCATAAGATTTTCTCCATCTTCACTGCTATCTATTTGTTTCCGTTGTCCAAGTAGGCTTTTGGAGCAGTAAGGACTGACTGTGTGAGCGCGCACACACACACACATATTGTTGTATACACAGATATATTGTACACACACATAATTTCTTAAAATTTTAGAAGTGGTGAAACCTACTTGTTTCGTGTTTTGGGTAACATACGGTGGACCTCCCAGTTCAATTAGCTTTTCAAAACCTCTTTGGTCATGCTCAATATAACTGAGGTTCCTTTGGATATATGTTACCTAAAGGCTAAACCTTTGAAAAGATTTATGAAACCAAAAATGGCTTTGAAACTCAATAGACATTTCCTAGCTATCTCCTCTTTTCTCACCATTATTAGAAGATATTTGACTGTTATTTTCACCCTAGAAATCCAGGCATTTCATAAAACACAATATTAACAAATATATCAAACAACACTACCCAAAGATACAAGTATGTTTCCACAATTTTTATTATCACTGAGGTTTTGTAAGGCTGCTTCATTTGTATTCATGCTTATATTATCTATATTCCCAGTTTTTTTCCTACCATTCTTTATGTAACAAATGATTGATTTTGGCTTTCTATATTCCTAATTCTCTGCACCTTTTACCTGTCTATATGATTATGGTGTCAAACATTCAAGATTGATTTCTTGTAAGGATCATGCATAACAATAGAAAATTAAATAGTTGCTTGTCTGATATCGCATTTATCAGAATTTGCCTGTACCATATAAGTCAATAATTATATGCTAATGACTTGCGAACTTAAAGCTCTGTTAATTGTTTTTGCTGGCTCAAAATGACAGGATTTGGTGAAAACTCCATCGCCAATACAGTGGTCTTTGCTAAAGACTCATGCTTTAGTGATGTTGACTCAACTTCAATGCCAAATGACTTGCAACCCTACTCAGGAACTGAACAGGCTACAGATGTGTTGCACCTGCCACAAAAGACGATGCAGACTGAAGAAAATGGTTTGGAAGAAACAATTGATGATAGCAGAATGGGAGGAACTAGTACTGAAAATGAAAAAGTAGCTGGTCATTTTCTTGTTTCAGAAATGAACAGTGGAATCATACACGATGAAAAGAAAAAGGATAGTGAGGAAACAATGGCATCATCAGTGGAAAAGCTTGAAAATCCTACAAGTCTGCACTCTACACTAGAAACAGAAAAACAAAAACAGGAGAATAAGGAATCCGGTATCTCTCAAGTGGAGGCAATTAAAATTCCTTTGACTCAGCAATCTGCTTCAGAGGAAGGGGACACAAATCTGACTGTAATCGAAGTAATTCAGGAGTCCATAACTTTGCTATCTAATAAAAGGTGTGCAGAGGACAAAGATATGAACATATTGGAAGAATTGAAGGATGAATCATGCAATGGTAAAAATAGTAAGGTCTCCACTGCAGTAGAGGTGCTGGAAAAACCTTCCTTAGCACAGTCTGCTGTTGAAGTTCATCAGAATGGACATGGCAACGGTACAAAAATGGCTGCGGCAGAGGAAGCAATTGAAGGGTTATCTGATTCACAATCTTCGAATAGAGAAAATATGGCATTGTTGGTCGAAGCCAAAGATAAGTCATTGGGCACTCCTGTCATATTGTCAGCTGGTGAAATACAACAAATACAAAAGATGGCTCCAGATCCTTTTGTTCCTCTAAACATGATTGAAGATATAGCACAAGCCTGCAGCATTCACAACAAAGAGATTGCAATTGCTTCTATAATTTTCAACAAGAAAGATAAAGCTTTACAAAGCCAAAATGATTTACATTCAGAGGAGGCATTGATGGGAACGACTAAAGGAGATAGGATAAACAATTTTGAGTCCGAAGTTAACAAGGCAGATGCTGTGAAATGTTCTATTTCCAGGATTCAATTTGATTCGAGTGAAACTAAAGACAATTTAAATGAAGTGTTGCAGAGCTTAGAGTGTGTGGACAAAACCGATCCACCTCAAAAACAGGAAGATATAAGTGGAAACTCATTATATGAAGTGGAAAACAAAGATGTCAATGGATTGAGTACTGACACTAGGAGTTCAAAGGATTGTAGGCTGCTCACTGCAGATAACGAACTTCTGACATTGCCTGTTAATAACATGACAACAACAGGTATTATTTGAATTTACAAACAAACATAGCACCAGTCAGTCCTCCTGCACTTGACCAGTCCAACTCAATCGTAACTTCCATATTGTATAATGCTTAATAAAACGTTCATAAGCTGTCCCAAAATAACTTAAACTCATAAGTTTCCCAACACACCATTCTTTTTTCTTGGATGTGATTAAAGAAACATGTACTGAGAGGTTGCACCTCAAAGAGCAGACTTCCTAGCTACCAAGTCTAATTGGAATATTTTCTTCCAAAATCAGCTGGAATTTGCACCTAGCCTCATCCCTTTTGAAACTCAAACCATGCTGGTAGAGCAGACCACAGTGAGAATGAAATCCTGGTGGAGGGCTTAACACTTTGTTGACCTCGGTGAACCAGAAAGCTCACCATCCAACACACCATTTTCAAGTCTTACACACCAGTGTAGATCCATCTTAACTCCAGATCTATTAAGGGCGGAGATGGATAAAAAACAACCCAAGTGCAAATCTCTGAGTGCTTAAAAGATCCAGAGTTAAGATTGATCTATGCTGGTTTATATATTTTTTTCCAAGGAAAACCCCACAGGATCCCCCCACTTCCCAGAATATTTGGATGGAGAGCAGTCCAACTGCCAGCCACAACAGTGGCTGGTAACCCTGAGAGACTCTACTGGATTTCAACCTGTGACATATGGCAGCATGGCCTCCCCGTGGACAACATACCCTGGGAAAATAGTTCAACCTTGAGCTAACCCTTGGGGCTCCACGCTGACTTTTATATATATATATATATATATATATATATATATATATATATATATATATTAATTACATTATGTTCGTATTTTTTTTATTACAGATTCTTTTTTTTTTTCCATTTTGATTTATAAACATTATAATGGACATTACACCTCATCCATACTGGGCTGTAGAATGCACCTTGCTTCTCTCGGTGCAATCATTATGCTTTTCTTTTGCGTTTTTCATTTTGATTTTCACATGTTGACATACTGATAATAAATCCGTATTTCCATTGTTTCCTTTGCAGCCAATGCACTAGGTGAACCTGGACCAGATTTGGCCAACGAAAGCTTAATTCCAACAGGGGAGAAAACTCAGGTCACATCTTCTAATAAACAAATATATTCATCACATCCTGACCACTCACTGCAATCTCCAGATTATGTGAACTGTCCAAAGCTAGAATCATGGCACGAGGAGAGTGGAGATGACTTGAAAACCCCATTACTTGCCACAGCAGAAGGATCACCTGAAGAAAAGAAGGAATCGGTATTGCCTAGTGATTCAAAATTGGATGACTCTAAGGTATCCTTGGAGAGGACTGAATCTGAAAAACTCCGCATGCCTCTGCGTCACCTTTTGACAGATGACTCCGCTCCAATTTCCAAACAAAGTGCTGCACCAACTGAACAAGGGATTGCTCAAGTGAAGTCTGCGGAGGATGCGTGGGAATCACCTGCGAGGCTTGTTGCTTCACCATCTAGGAAAGATAAACAAAAGACAAGGTCCATCTTTAGCCAATGCATATGCTGTCCAGCAGTTAATTAAATTCTCACAGTTTCGTAGAAAGTTATTGGTTTCCAACTAAATGTTTCATAGTCTTTAGCAGGGTGTTGTATGTACAAGGCTTTCAGATTGGTTGTGCATGATTGTCTGTATTGAATGGAAGTTAATATGAGCCTAAAGCTAAGTACAGTTTTGGCTCGTGGTAAGTTTAGCTCTTTTGAGAGTTGGTCCTGAAAGGTCGGCCTTACTGGGTTCGTCCCAACCTTTCGAAGAGTTGGTCCTGAAAGGATTGGAAGGCAGAGTAATGTGTTATAAATCCAAGTATGATGTTGCCTTATCCTAAAGGGGCTGTGAACTGAAATCGCTCAACATCGTCTCTTTGTCCATGACAGTAACTGTGAAATATGTTTTGTATGCTAACAGCCATTGTTGTCACCGTTACTTATCAAGGTGTGAGAAATGATAATTTCATTGTTTATTTATTAAAGCAATAAAATTCTGATTGGTTTCTTACTACAAAGTAAGCACGGATTGAATTCCGACTCTTATTCTTATGGATATGGATTTTATGAATACAAGTTTTCCTTGTTTGAGGCCCGTTCATTATTAGTTACAAGTTTTATATTTCATTATTAACAATAAAAAGTACCGAGTACTAGAAGAATATTCGCCATTCAATCAACATGTGTCCCCAGAGTTTAGCCCTCCCTACATAGGTAGCATCTGAGAATTCGCTTCCCCATCAAGAGAATTTAACTTTTTTTTAGACTGCCAATATTATTTGGGTCACGCATYTTTAGAAGTTGGTGTTGWTTTTTTTTAGAAGTTGGTGTTGATTTATTTTTTCYCTGATGATAGTAAAACTTGTCATAACTTAGTTGTCAATTAATAGTATTGGTAGTGAGGACACTCATTACTAATGATCCATAGGGGGTAGACTTTTTCTTTTGCCAAATGCCTTTAGGTTTTGAGCAGTTAACCTGTTTCCTTACATCCTAAGAAGACCAACTCCTAACCAACTAAAAGCAATCAATTAAAAGCAAGAAATTAACACTGATATTGTGATATCSTTTTTAACAAAATAGATTAAATGTCAATTTTCTCTGAGTTAATCTATGTTGAGAAGTTAGATTTGATACCATCTCTATTAATGTTTACGGATGATTTAAATGAATAAAATTGTCTCCAGGCTAACAAAGAAGGAAAATCAAATGCATTAGACATAGGCATTCCTCAATTATGAAAACAATTTGAGGGGACGATGCTTTCCTTGATCAAATCCTGCATTATCATGGTCTAGCACTGATAGGTAAATTTCATGGACGTTTTATTTTAGAGTTCTCTCTTTATTGGCTCAAGTTTTCCTAGAAGAAGGACTTGGGTTATATATCCCCTCATTTCACATCCACTCGAAAGGATGGATTACATTTCTTTTCAAGTCCTCAGAAGACAGAAAAAAGATCTGATTCAAGGTCTGGTTTCAGAGTAATTCACATTCATTTATAAAGGATTGGTACCCATGTTTTCATCCATTAAAGAAAAGCTCAACCATTCAGGCGGTGTGGATCAAACTTTTGTCTCTTCATGTCGAGCTTTGGACTCTAAAATTCTGCAATGAATAGGAAATATGCTTGGCAAGTTAACCATTTCCTTAGAGCAGTAGCAGGAATTTTTGTAGAGATTGACCTAATAGAGGGTATGTGGGTGGAAATAGACACAGAATTTAGGCAATGATCTATTCATCAAGTCCTGGATTATCAGAATGTTCCCTTTACTGTAGACAGTATCGCCATGTCAAAAAGGAATGTTCTCTACTAAAGCCTCATGGTCAGTGGAGGAAATCCCCGGAGGGATATGTTAGATCTAGCCAATCAATGGATGTTCCTAGCTCGCCTCAAAGATTGGATGAGGTTTCTAAGTCAATTCTTTCCCTCTCCACAATCAAGATAAGTGACCTAGGAAGAGGCCAATTGGTTTTATATCAAAGTGTTCTAGCAATCCCTCTTAGGTATTTGGTTGGTTTTATATCAAAGTGTTTTAGCAACCCCTCTTAGCTATTTGGTCGGGGCTGAAGGGTGGGGCAGTCAAAAATCAGTTTGGTGTACAATGAATGGGAAGCTGAGATGTTCAGGCATAAGGATTTTCTTGTAACTYCACAACCCAACGAAAAGGGAGTTCTTCTAGATTTTCTCGATTTTCCCTCTATTAAAAAAATTTAAGGATGTCTCCTCAAACTTTGATAACAAACTAATTTCCGGATCATCTCATAATGGAACCTTAGACTCTAGGATGAGTCCAAAGAGACTTAAGCTTSTRGCTCTGCAAGGAAATAATAATGTAGATTCCTTATTTCCTATGGGGGGGGWTTTAAAAGATGTCCAATCTTTGGTGTTGGCGGTGGAAGTAAAAGTCGGTTTAAAGCCCATAGGGGAGGGTTTTGATGACTCTAGTACCTCTAATGGTTCAACTAGGTACCTCCTAATATYCTCCAAGAAAGCTTTAGTAATTGGGGGGAAGCAGGTATGGAAGGAGGATTGGGGTTTTTGGATCATTCTAATGGTGGTCTAGTGGTCATGAACAATAGAAATAATAAACATCAATCACACATATGATATACACAAAGACATATATTCATGAGGAAACCCATAAAGGGAGAAAACCTCTTCTTCTTAGAATGATAGGCAGTCTTTTATGTTCTGTACATAATCTATCTTTGAGCACCAACTCAAAATGAGGCTAAAACCTCTTCTTTAACAAGATGCAACTTGTAGAGAGCACCAACCCTTTGATTTCTCTAGCACCCACTAGAAGGAAGCACCAACTCCCTGAGTGTTCCAGTAGCAACTGGATGGAAGCAACAACTTCCAGTCACATAGGAACCAACCTGTATAACAGAGAACAATGGTTCTCCCTTGGACCACCCTACCACCCTGGTTTTTCTGGTTGCAACTAGATGGAAGATACAACTCCCTATGTTCAAACACCCACTTGAAACTTTGAGGACAACAGTCCTCCGTAGCACCACCCTGCCACCCTGAGATATAAAACTTTACTTACTTGCTTTGTCTCTGATATGGTCTGTTATAGCTCCATGTCTCCTCTGTCTTCTTCAACTTCTATGCTATGTTCTGCTTCTGCATCTTTCTGCTTCTATGCTTTGCTCTTTTTCTTCCTCCGCACAACACCTCTCTGTTCAGCTTCTCTTTAGCATTTTATTCTCTGTGCTGCCTCTGCATTCTATACACTGCGCCTCTGATCTCCACTTCAGGTACTACATAGCTTCTTCTCCTCCCCACATACATAACTATCGAAAAAACACACTATCTTCTCTGTTTTGCATGTCTTACTCACGCCGAGTCCTCTGCCTGGTCATCATTCGAACTCTTCATCTTCTCTGGCGGTTATTCTGAATCTGTTCATCATCAGTGGCCATTATCTCAAGATTCTTTGGCTTCTATGGTAGTTATCCTGAACTTGTTCATCACTAGCGGGCGTTATCTTGAGATTCTTTGGCTTCTCTGGCAGTCGCAACTCTTCGTCTTCTCTGGTAGTTATAGTCAGTGTTTTTTGGCTTCTTTGGCTTCTAAGCCCCTTCCTTCATGTGACCACCAGCGGTGACCAAATGCCTATTCAAAAGGCGCTTCCTGATATTGGTCTAGTGAGCACTACCTCCATTTCTCGATATGACCTTGGGTGATGATTTCATGTGACCACTTGATTGTGGGTGTGTCCAAAGGTGGTTTGAATCAAACTGCTTTTTGCCCTGCAATTTACCTCGAGCCTCCACGTGTCCTTTCTCCAAAACCATGGTTTTGATTGCGGCCCGCCTTCAACTTTTTAAAGTTCCCACATCTTCAATCCCCGCAATGCAACGGGACCGTCGATCTCACGATATTGACGGTGCTCCTAAACGAATGGTTCATATTTTTTCTTTCACGATCTGCAGATCAGATCTACCTTCCTAAATCAACGATTGTGATTTATTTCATGATCCGGGCTTCGGGAGTTTCAAATCTCAAAGCCTGCTTTCTTCCGTACGCCAATCTTCCAGAGTCGATGATCTGCAGACACCTGTCCTTCTCAATCGATGACTCTGCCTCCACTTCGGGAATTTGACCTTTCAACCAGATCAATGGTTCTGCGGCTCCTTTCTCGATCAACGATTGAGATCTCCTTCGGGTCTCTGGACTTCTGAAATCTCAAGTCTCAAACTTTACTTCCCCTTGAAGTATGCGGATTACTGCCATGTGTCCTCTTGGATCGGACGATTGAGGTCTACTTCGGGTCTTTACCCGGAGTCCACAGGATTATGCCACGTCTTTTTTGGATCAGACGACCCAGATTTACTTTGGATGATCTGATGCTTGAGATCTTCTTTGGACGATCTCATGACTGTGATCTACTTCGGATGATCTGACAATCGATAATTTATTTCAACTTTCCAGGTCTATGGGCTTCAGGAATTTCAAAACTCAAACTGACGCTCTGGATCAGATGGCCTAGATTCACTTCGGACGATCTGACGCTTGAGATCTTCTTTGGATGATCTGACTACTAAGATCTACTTCGGATGATCCGACGGTCGAGAATTTATTTCGGCGCTCCGAGCTTCAGGTATTTCAGTTCTCAACTTGAAATTCTTGAAGTGATATTTTTCCGAAGCGTAACCTCCTCATAACTTTAGATCTGAAACAAATGATGTTCGTTTGATCAAGATCTAGGATCAACAACTCGATCTGTCTGCGATGCAGCTTTGCCTTGGATTAAATCCAATGACTCTCCATCTTTGTTTATCCTATCCTTCCATTTATTTCGATCCGACGGCTGATGGAAATTCGGGTGATCGAATTCTCAATCATTTTGCCCCGCTTATCCTATCCTTCCACTTATTTTGATTTGACGACTGACAAAAATTCGGGTGATTGAGATCTCAGATCTCAGCCCTTGCTTATCCTGTCCTTCCACTTAAATCAATCCGACGGTTGACGAAAATTCGGGTGATCGAATTCTCAACCGTTTTGCCCCACTTATCCTATCCTTCCACTTATTTCGATCCGACGGTTGTGAAGACTCTCGAAGCAGATCCACGATCAAGGATTTGATCTTGATCACGTTTTTGTATTGCGCTTTTCCTTCTGAGCTTTGATCTCTGCATACTGTTCGCTTCTCCTCCCGAGCTTATGCTTTTCCTGTTTGCCATCGTCGTTGTTGTTCTTGCCATCATTGACAAGCACACACTTCCTGTAAAACATGCCAACAATCTCCCCCTTTGGCATTGATGGCAACCTTGAAAGACTGCACTATTCTGCTTAGACCTTCAACTGTAGCATACAAACAACACCTTTTTCTCCCCCTTTGACATCAATGTCAAAGAAAACAGAGAGTGAATATGTGCTCCCCCTGATCAGATAGACTAGGAGCACTCTCCCCTTGATTAGATAGACTATTTAGCGTGATAATGAGGTCACGCCTAACTTCTGGCGTAGATACTCAAACTGAGTTTTTGCAAGAGGTTTAGTGAAGATATCAACAATCTGATCTTTGGATGGAATATAATTCAAAGAAACAACAGTGTTGGTCACCTGTTCCCTCAAGAAGTGATATTTGATGGGTATATGCTTGGTCTTGGAGTGAAATACAAGATTCTTTGACACACTAATTGCACTAGTATTATCACAATGAATTGGGATCAGTGCAGTATATTTTACCTCCAAGTATGCAAGTGTCTGAATCATCCACAATACTTGGGTACAACAAGTGGCAGCTGCAATGTATTTAGCTTCTGTAGTCGATAAGGAAATGGAACCTTGCTTCTTTCTCAACCATGCTACAAGAGAATCTCCTAAGAAGAATGMACCTCCACTCGTGMTTTTTCTTTCATCCATGCAGTTAGCCCAATCAACATCTGAATAGACTAATAGTTGAAAATTCTGATTCCTAGCATACCATGGGCCATAGTTCATCGTTTCTTTCAAATATTTGAATATTCTTTTGACAACTATTGTTATAGAAAGATTTGCCTCACCATTGCTATCTTGCACAGAGGGCCTTTTTCTATTTTCCTATGCAGACTTATCATCCCTTTTTGATGAATCCAGAGCTAAAAATATATATTTTTCGACATATACGCTCCCTATCAGTTATACAAGATGCGTATACACTTGTTGCTCCACTACAACGCGCGTATATCGGGATTTGTGCCAGAAAATACAAAATGAGGTCGGGTTTCCATGTCACGATAGAAGATCTTTGATTCTTGGCCTTCCATATACTGGAAACGTTCCGATTTGGCCCTTCAGTTGCATTATGAAGGCTATAAAAGAACAATTTCGAGCTATGGAAAAGAGGAGAAAACATTCAACTTTGAGAGCAAAGTTACTTTGGAGAAATTACTTCATATTGAGTCTGCATCCCTTTGTCCCTCAAGTCTGAACACAGTGTTCATCCTCCAAGCTCTTTCCCTATTGTTGAGAGGACCTCATTGCCTCTTTCCTATGAGCTTGCCTTTGGTGGATGATTGAAGTGGTGGAGACCTAATTGGAAGGAATTCGGTTTCTTGGTTTCAAACCATGACGACATAGAACTATGTAATGTTGTCACTTCTGTTGATCAATTATTAATAGAAATACTCATTTCCCATCCTATTGGTATCTTGAAAATATATGATTATTATCCATGGGCATGTTTGTAATGTTTATTAATGGATTATGCTATTTGATGTGCTAACCTCTTTTATATCATCACTATGTACTTGCTTTGCTAGTTTGTTGAGAACTTCTTGCAGGTATAAAGCTTTGGGTCAAAGTGCTCAATGGTGGAACATCATCAAACGTTGGATCGAGGTAGGCCTCTTTCTTATATTGCACATTAGTTTATATAGTGTATGTTGGAATTGAGTTGATTTCTGCAGTCATACCTGTCTGTTGTGGTTTACCCTTGGCCATAGAGAGTTTTTCCCTTGTAACAGAAATGACGACTCGACTGGGGAGAGATCTTCCTTCTAAGGGTTGAAGTACTTTTTCTTCTTACATTGCTCTTTTTCCTTTGTATTTCTTGTCGTATCACTGCTTGACAGATTCTGTTCACTCTGAGTCTGAGTTTTCAGCCTTTTTCCCTTGCCTGGCCTTGTTTTAAGGCATATACGCCCTTTTTGCCTTGACAATCGCGTATACACGCTTGTTGTCTTACTGCAAGAAGCGTATATACGCTCTGTTCTTCTGAATAATTGCGTATACCACTTCCCCTTGCTTGTTTGCTTGGTTTAGTGACCGCTGGGTGGGATTTGAAAATTGCTGAGCCTTCTTAGGTCTCTATAGTGCCTGTTAAGATTATCTGGGATGACAGGAAACTTGTTTGGAGTTGAATTTTTGGGCATAGTCTTTCTCTTTGTTTTCCATTTTTGATTTGTTCTTGTTATCTAGGTTGTTTGCTTGGCTGCTTGGTGTTCTGCTCGAGTTATTGCTTTTATACACAATATAATTTATATATCAGGTTGCTCATCAGTTCATGCAATTTCTTTTTAGTATATTGAAAATACAAAAAAATATGCATTTTGCATTGGTTGGCATTTCTGTCTTGGAATCTTTATCATTAGCTTAGTGCATTTAGTGAAAGATTGCATTTTACTTCTCAATTGCAGAGTTGAAATTGAAGACTGCATTGTTCTTATTTAGCATATCATTCATTGATAAGTTAAAGATAGACTTTGCATTATATCAGTATTTATTTTCTTGCAGAGTCATAACACCCTGAGTTTCACTTCCATACCTTTTTGAGTAACCACAACCAATAAAATTCACGCTTTAAACTAAAATTGATTAGTCACGATTTTATTTTTAGGGTGCACAAACTAGCCTAGGATTTAGTGCCTTGGAATAGGATCTTGTGAGTAAACTTCTCCAAGGCAATTAAATCAGCATATGTGTCTGAGACAGGGAGTTGAGAAGTCCATTGTATAATTGGTAATATCAGGAGGCTCCGCTCACATCGGAGTTAATCACAAGGTCGCGCGAAGTTAGTTGAAGGGATAACCCCTGGATACTCACCTAGCATTAGAGATATTTCTGTGGATTTATTTGTATTTGGGGATCTTGCTAGTATCCATACCTCTGTGAGAGGTGGTTATTTCAAGGTTTCGGGCTTTGCTACCCTGCCCATACGGTGATCCGGACTTACGACTGCTCGCCTGTGCATCGATTATATAGTTATTTATTAGTTGCTTGACTTAGATATCTCATAGGTTACTTGCAGGGGTTATTCTGCTTGTATCCTGATTCAGATAGGGGTCGGAAAACACACAACCTTTATGGAGGATTACCTCTCCGGGGGGATTTGACCGACTGGTTGTTAAGCCTACGAGAGCCCTTATAACTGATTCTATTACCTCCAAACTTTAGCGGGGAGTCTCTGGTCCCTCTTGGATGAGACATACCTTCTTTAGCGAGGGAGGCCACTCAACCACTTTAGTCCGTTTGCATGCATATTGGCCATTTGAATTTTTGGTATGCTCTTTGACTACTAGCCGACCTTAGGCATCTATTTTGGTTTTCATCATTATGGACAGTGGAGTTTCTTTTTCTCCCTCATTCACTGCTACCCACCCCATGATACCTGCTAATTTCATGGGGACAGACCCTTCCGTTTTTTACAATGGTATGCAGAACTACAATGCTCAGTCCGCACCTTGGGTATCTAGCCATTTTTCTGTTGATATGCCTCCCCCCGTGCAACCTTCTCCCTGGCCCACATATATGAACCCTAGCATTGGACTCGGGAGCACCATGGCTTCGATGCCTAATGCTTCGATTGATATGAGTCGTGTCCCCATGGAAGGTTGGAACCTCCCCCCCCTATGGATCCAATACTAGCTATGCTCTTTCAGGAGCCAATACTCAGATGGTTGCCTATCCCACTTATTACACCCCACCCATGTATCTTTTGTCTGCCATGTCAGTTCCTTCGAACACTTTTTCCATGACAGGTCCTGAATTACCACCAGATCTTTCATATGGAGAGAATCAATTTTACGGTTCGGGCTACCTTTTTTATGGGACCCCTTCACAAGGGGGCAACATATATCCTCACTCGAATAATCCTTATCCTATCTCGCTCTCTTCACATACCTCAGTGACGATGCCCGTCCAAACCTCTTCAGACCATTTTGGTGTGAGCCAACACCTTTCTAGGGTGGGGCAAGAGGTACACCAAGACCCTGCCTGGCTTGCAATTTTTCAGAATCAATCTTTCTCCGGATCATGGAATCAAATGCCACCATCTATCACCAGCCCAGTCACTGTCAGTCGTACTGGTGCTCCATCGCCAACCTCTGCCGGTCATGTCGGAGATGGGTCGACTTCTTCTACAAACTACGTCGACAATTTTCCCCCAACCTCTACCAATTATGTTAGGGGCACCGCTCTTTTTTCCTCGAATCATAGCCATGCCACGTCTCCCGCTTCTATTCATCATACATGAGACGAATCTCTTTCTGATCCGGATTTATGTAGGAACACAATGAAATACAAAAATACACATAAACACAGAGATGCAATGGAAATAAGACTTCATTTCATTAATAACAAATGATTGAAATATGCTTACAGATAGAATGGAAATAAACTAGCTAGGGGGTTGGTAGCTTATCTCTGAGAAGAGATGTGGCCGCTACTCGCATCTGTGAGAAGATGATTACAATGAGGCTCTGAAGGCCCTTTTACAATAAACAGGAATGCCAAAATTCATAGGCATCCAAAAACCTAACCCTGGGAGATGAAGCACCAAAAGTCATGTGGGCCCCGTTTGGGTAAGTTGGTGCATCAACTTCCCGGGGTCGTAACTTTTGCATACGATCTCTGTTTTAGGCGTATGATAGCTCGTTGGAAAGATCTATCCGAGGCATACAACGCTCAAGACAAAATAGCATTATTAGATGATATTTTGCAACAAAAACATACCCAAAAAAACATCATTTAGGGCCTCAAAATGGCCCGGGAAGTTCAGGACCCGAAAAAACTGCTAAAAATAGTAAACTGTGTGAAAACTGAAAAACTGAAAGAAGAAATGGTGGGGGTCCAAGTGGAATAGGTGGGTGGCCACCAATATCCACCTGGATCATTCCTCCCCCCTTAGGAAGCAATGGTCCCCATTGCG
>JASDQU010247348.1:0-12684 GCA_032191745.1 Picea mariana
AGAAACCAACTCCATTCCTATGTAGGAGGTTGCCCCCTCGAAGAGGCTTATTATCTGAAATTATCTCTTTTTCAATGCGTTGAGTACTCTTCCTGAGGTTTTTATATGCTATATTGATGTTTGGTTCTTAACAGTTAGTATAAAGAGAGAGAGACTTGCAAGTCTTTTCCTAGCCTACAAAATCAATACATGCTAAAACATATCATCATCTAACCTGCAAAAGAGAAGCAAAACAATTAAGCTACAACAAATTAATTAACTAAATAAAAATATACATGTACAGGAAATAAGAAAGAGTAATTAAATTAGGAATTGCATAAACAGACACAAGAACAATCAGCAGAGTGTTGATGGCCCCCCCAACAATTCATGGCTACCTCCTACAAGCACACCACAAACTTAACAAGGTGAATTCACCATGAAAGATTGAAAACGTAGTTTTGGCACAATTATGGCAATGTAAAATACCAAAACAGAGAAAAATGAATTTGTCTCTAATCTAATGGCTCTTCTACTTGGTTAACAATCTAATGACCATCCTAGCAGTATTTATAATTTTACAAACCAAGTGTTTGACCTCAGGAGGGTCAAACCACTTCTAATTTTGGAAAAATACAATAAATGATGCTCTAACTGACAAAACAAAGAAAGCCAATAATCACCCTCTTCGGGCAACTGAAACTGAGTTGTCTGGAGCTTAGTAGATGGAGGGGACGATCATGAAGAAAACCCACATTTCCAATTTTCCCAACACTGGCCGCCAATGCCCTAACCACCAAGTCACCCTACATTTTTGTGCAATATTGAGTGCTGGAATGAGTGTCGGATCGGGTAGCGGAACGAGTGCTGGAACAAGTGCCGGATCAAGTGCCATAACTAGAAACGTAGTGTGTTTTTCCCTGTAACAACAGAAAAATGTCAATTAGCTCTTGGAAACCATAAAACATGATGAATTATACTTGATACAATCATTAAACATGAATTACACATACCTTATGTTGATCATACCATTTTATCATGAAATTCTTCAAAAATCTCCTTTAAAAAATGAAAAACACATATGTACATGCGGAAAAAGTGTATAATAACCATCATAAAAATGATCATATCCCAGGCCCAATAGAAACACTGACAACTGGCCTTCATCTTTAGGGTTCATACACAAGGTGACATTGAAGGGGAGTCTTTGTTGTACCTGCATCAGACATTGGTCAAACTCACTCGGTCTCCTTGGAGGGTAACCCACAAATAGACCGTGAGGGAAATTGCAACAAGGTGTAAGTCTGTTAAGCAAGTCACCCTTGTAATTTATCCACCCACTCAATCTCATCCCCTTCTCACTTTGATCCCACAACATTGGATTTCATCACCAACTAGCACTTCACTATGAAAATGTTTGTTTGTTTGGTTTGCTTCTTATATTTTTTAGCATGTGCTATTTGTTTTCCCTAGAAAAACCTTAGGGTTGAGTCTATGTCTATGGCGTCAGTTCCTAGAACTACCAATGAAGGGACCTATTTTCTCGGGATATCATTTATTTCTCCTTCTATGGGACCTATTGGTCCTCCTTATAGCGCCACTTTGACTCTTCCTAGACTCACTATTGGGTTACCGGTCTGGTTATTTTCCACTCCATTGAACATAAATTCTCCTAGTGCTTTGTCCATGAGTACTCCACCCCAGGACCATCAACCTCTTGTGGATCCTCTACCTTATTATCCCTAAGGGGATTCTTTCCATTCTTCCTCTTCACCTAGTGAAAGCTCTCGAGATAGTAACCAGGTACATAAGAAGAAGAAGAAAAGGAAGATTAAGAAGAAGAAAAATAATATAGAGGGTAAACTTCCAACCACTATAGGATATGTTGGAAGTGATCAACCAACTATTGTTCATCATGATAGGAGTGTTGATAATGTTGAAAAGTCTACCAAGAAGCATCATAATCCTAAATTCCCTTGTAGGTTTTGTAATGGTGACCACCTTCTTAAGGATTTCCCTAGTATTCCCAAGGTTGTAGAAGTGTGGTCTTAGGGTCATCAACCCACGTCACTAGCCACTGCAGGTCATGCTAGTGACAAACCATCAACTAGTGATAATCAGGTTGGCAGTAAGAAGGGTAAAGTCAAATTTCCTTTCTTTTTGTGTAAGGAGATGCACCACAGTTACCTCTACCCTTGTATGGATGAGGCTTCATATCTATTGGAAAATATTACTAATGTCCAACAACAATTTCCATCTCCCACTCTGTCATTGGTTGATGAACTGGTCAATTTGGTTCCATCATTGGTGAATCTGGTTGATCAGGTGATCCATCTGGTTCCATCATCAGTTGAGTCGATTGATTAAGGATTGGTTTGATTTCAAATTTGATCAATCCCACTCTCCCATTGGAGAGTGAAGTTAAAGTAGTCAATCCAATACCACCCTTGGTCAATCCCACTCCTCCTAGGAAGAGTGAGGATGTCACTCTGGAATTTTTTGTTTCTACAGATTCTTCTAGACTAGGGGGCACTTCACCTAGTCCAATGGAACCCCCTTGGAGTAATCATACCATTATTTTAAATTGGGGTGCACTGCTGGAATCTCATCTCCCTTCTTATATACCTTTCCAAATCATTTTTCAGGTTTAGGAACTCAACTTGTTCTCGGAATCTGTTGACTTAGAATTTGTTGGATTTTAACAAAAGGGATAGTCAACCTTTAGGGATCCTTCCACAATTTCCTGTTACTTTGAGAGGGAAAAATGTCTTCATTGATGTGATTGTAGACCACGACCCCTTGGATTTTAATTTTCTCCTTGGGAAAGATTATATTTATGCTATGAAGGATGTTGTGTCCACGGTTTTTCGATTGATGTGCTTCCCTCACAATGGAAACATGGTGGACATAGACCAGATTTCATTCATTGGCCCTCATACGATGGACAACCATCAGACTTCCTCAAATGGTCCTTACATTCCAGTGACATGCACCCTACCATAGGTCAATTATGTAGCAACATGTCCCATGCATTCAACTCGAAATGAGAAGGAATATCTCCCTTATTCTGATTTAGATCTGGTAGTTGACATGGTGATATCTTTGATAGGGTTATTAGATCTTGATATCCCTACCCATATTGTGGCCCTCAACATGTATTCTTTCTAGAGTGTGATTTTTCCATCTAGAGAAGATCTCTTGGAAGCCATGATTGAGGTTTATCCCTTGACATGTATTACTTCTAGAGAATTTCCCTCTTGGAAGACATGATCAAATAAAGGTTTGAGCATAGTTTATTTTACTGATTTCAAGATCGTTAAAAAATGAAACCAGGGTTGAACATAGTTTATTTTACTAATTTCAAGCTCGTTAAAAAATGAAACCAAGGTTGAGAATAGTTTATTCGTTGATTTCAAGCTCATTAAAAAATGAAACTAGGTTTGAGAAAAGTTCCTACCTCTGTGCCAAACTCGTTAAAAAATGAAATAGAGGTCTGGAAATTGAACCCAGAGGTCGAGAAAAGTCCTTTTCTTGTGTCACGCTCATTAAAAAATGAAATGACCACCTTTCCTTTGGAGTCGAGTCTTTCACTAGATCTCATAACTCAACCTTCCTTTCATCCACCTTTGTATGTTGACCCTTTTCTCCATCTGGTACATAAATTAGTGACAACTTGGATGAAATGAATCTTGGGGGGGTAGATATCCAACCTCGAGACATCATGCTAGATAAAAGCCACTAGATTTCATCACGCAGTTGGGGGAAAAGTACCAACTATCCATATCATTCGAAACCTTTGGACATTACTTTGGGAACTCTTTGGAGTCTTCTTTAAGCTCTTTTGAGACTCCCTAAACATGAAAATATTGTCGAGTGAGCTTGATTCCTTTCACACTCATTAAAAGGTTTGAAAGGGCATCTTTTGAGTGGTAATTTATCTCTTTTTTGGCCTCACGAGACTAATTATGAAAAAGGACTACTCTAATCAAACATGATTGGAAGAGTTCTCCCCTGTATTGTTTTACACTTTTTTTGGGCTTGGGAGACTAAATTTATTAAAAATTCATCCATGGAGTCATCTTTAAGTTCTTTTCAGACTCTCTAAATGTGAAAAACTACCTATTTTACCTTCTTTGGGCTCATAAAATTATGCATTGAAGGACCTATGTGAGTCCAATCTCCAGGACCCCTCTGGGACCGAACTCCTCCTTCCTCAGGTTCGTTAAGCATATGTCAAGGGACTCATTTGAATTATGAGATATACCGATAACTTATTATCCTCCTCGAGCTCATTAAAAATGAAAGAGGTACTCATCTATCTAGATGGGGGGGAAATTGAAAGAAGTGGGTCAAGTCTTTGGAATCCTTTATGGCAGCTATTGTTGTCTCCTTTGAACATGGAACATGTTTGCATCTCATCTTATAGTTGGGTAATCTACTTTCCCCTAAGTCATACAAATTCCATGTGTCGTCATACTTTTCCATCCAGTCGAAGAATTATATTATTGTTTTCACATTACATTCTTGGTACTCGTCGAGTCAATGCTTCCAATTTAGTTTTCATGCTTCATATTGTTCAAGGGAAGTTTCATTTAAAACCATCCAACTGCAGTATTACCAGTTTCCATTTCATGTGTTAGTTCATACTCATTCGATTCACCATCTCATATCACTTTCTTGTGTCAGTTTCATGTCAATGATGGGGGATACATCATGGACCTCCTTCAACAAGTCTTTTCCTGTCGACTTCAACACATCATCCAGGAATTAGAATTAGAAGCTAGTTAGTACATTGGGACCTGCATGCATCAATGGCAGGCATCCTCGCTTCTGAAAATAGGTTTACATCATTGAACTTTGATCAGATTATTCCATTAATTTTCTACCTTATCTCATGTATTCACATTCACTAGAATGTACTAGGGTACCTTGGGAGTCATTGTCATCATTGGTGATTTCCCTCGCACTTGTTAACGGTTTACATCAATGACTGGTTATCAAGTGGTTTCTACCATTTTTGACATGAAATCATCTATTCACATTGCTAGATTCGTACCACATCGGGATCGGGATGAAGACCCTAGGTTGGGCATTCACTCTGTTATGTGATTTTCCCAGGCTTCGATGGAGATCATTTGAGCATGTAAAATATTTCAGTACAATCATCGGGCTGGAAATCTATTGTCACATAGATACACATTGTATTGATCTATGGCTATGTTTTTTCATCTCGTAGCTCCACTGTGTATTTTTCGTGGCTACAATCAGTTCATGTCATGGAGGTATGGATCCACATTGTATATATGGTGGAAATATCCTTAGTTGGTATTCTCATGGATCCATAGTGTATTAGTTAATGACCATGCTTTGAGTCATCTCATATTTCGAGCATAGGTATGCTTGCCTCGGAAATGGAACATGTATTAATATCTTTTGATGATTGTTTGCAGCTTCTATCAAGTTATCCCACTCTAACACCCTTGCATTGAATAATTTGTAAAGTGTTTCGGCTATCAATTTATTTTATGATCTGACACTTTAGGGGGCATATGTTACACATCAAAATGTCACATTTGTGTTTCACACCCTAAGTGTCTCAAGTGTCGCATAGTGACGTATGCACCTTGGTAAGTGGCACATGCACTATCGCAAGTGTGGTATGCACTTTCCCAAGTTTTGAATTCACTTTCTAAGGTGTCTCCACCCCTTTGACACCATTAAAATATTTTTTCATGAACCCTAATTCATATGGGAGGAAGAAACCCATCATTTCTAGGTCAAAACACACCTTTTCCTTGGAAAATGTGACCCTTTTTGAGCATTTATAAAGGGTGGCGCTCCCATGTCCATACTGGGGGAGCTTTGGTGCTCCCCTGCCCATGTATAGGGAGCACCACTTTTCATGAATTATGCCCTATATCTCACTCAGGGGGAGCTCCATTATTATTGAGGGAAAAGAGGGATCTCCTCCACCTTATTCTATGGGACAACTATTTCAGATTGGGTTGGTTGTGTTCGACCCCCATGCCTTGGCTTCACTTTAGTATCTGATCCAAACATTAAGGAACCATATCCTCAACCATATCCCTTATTTTCTCATGGTGTTTGTGCATCTCAATACTATATATTTAGGGCTTTCCAAGGTGAATAAAAAGGAGGAAGATTTTAGGTATCAAACCTTTGATCATGGGAAAGTAATCAGTTAGAGTATCATCATTTTCATATTGGTAGATTCATGCAAGGGGATGGATAAGGAGAGATTGGAGAGTTTTCTACTACATCAATTGTGTTCTATAAGTAGTCTCTTTGGGTTCTCATTTGAATATACTTGGCCCATTTCCTTCAAGATTTTTTATTCTTGCATGTGCTTGTCTACTATGGCTTTAATATCCATAGATGAATTTGTTTTACCTAATATTGTAGAGTAGGAGATATTGTTTATCTTTTCTTCCCATTGCAGATATCAAGTTGCGCCAAAGAGTTTGAAGATCAATTTCATGGATTGGAAGCAATGAGGACAAACTTTGAAACAAGGTACATCATGCCCTTTCTCTCTCTCTCTCTCTTTTTGATTGGTTAAACTGATTTCAAAGGGATGTTAGTTTCCACTTTTAGTGTTTATGTCTTGGTATAGGGGTTTGATAATCCAAGGGAGGTTTCATATATCCATAGATGAAACATATGTAATAGACCTTCATCCTATTCCATGTCAGATATATCAATTGATTAGAAATCTAATCTATTGGTAGAGTATTCAAAAAATAAGTTTGCATGTGAAGTGATGGATTGGTAGGTACATGATTATATATGACATCATATATTATAAGGGGAGTATTTATTTGGTTCATGAATCCTTGTTCAAGAAGAGGGTTCTTCAAGCGTTTCATAACTCACCACTAGCAGGGCATCAAGGATTCCTTAAAGCATATATACAGAGAAGAGTGTTGATTAATTGGGTTGGTTTTCATTGATGTCAACCCTTGAAGAAAGTCCGGTAACGAATTCCGGTAGCACAAAGGTTTAGGTAATGGACCCAAGTTTGTTTGATGAATAATGGTATCAGTTTTGATATATTTTCAGGTAATACTATTCTAGATGGATAGTGCAAGTCATGCAATTTCTGGTGGTATGTGGAATGTCACATAAGTCCTCACGGTTAGAGAGTTATGGCCATGTGAAGTTGGAGAACCCTCATGAGTCATATAGAAGACCCAAAAGGTCAAAGTAGTCAAAGTGGTTGCAAAGAAGAAATTATTTAAATAATAAAGTGAAGTGATGAGTGTACTATAAGTCAAAGTGGATACAAAAGAGAATATTTAAATAATAAAGTTAATGGAGAAATTACTAAGTGGACAAGTGGTTAGAAGTGGGTTAGCCCTAACATAAGGAAAGTGGGCTAAGATGGTTAGAAGGTAATTTAAATAATAGAGTGAAGTGATGAGTGTACTATAAGTCAAAGTGGATACAAAACAAATTATTAAATAATAAAGTTAATGGATAAATTACCAAGTGGACAAGTGGTTAGAAGTGGGTTAGACCTAAAATAAGGAAAATGGGTTAAGATGGTTATAAGGTAACCCCTTGAGGAAGCTACATGAAAGTATAAATAAGAGGAAAGGCTCTCTCATTTTAATTAAACTTGAGCATATTAAATATATACAAGTCACTAAGGTAACCAAAGGATATCTAAGCCAAATTTTGGAGGGAAGGTGAAGTAAAGAAGGCTGAAATTCAAGGGAGGATAAAATTTTTTGATGATGCTTTCTAAGGTATGTTATTTATAGGTCATCTCACCATTTTCACAATAACTTTATTTTAGAATGATTCAGACCGTGAAAATCGGGATTTCATTGAGGAAACATATCCAAGTAGTTGTGATACAAATTTCAGCTTATGGGTCATTGTATTTTTGGAGTCACACTCCGTGGAAAATAGGGTTTGTGGGTAGTCCTGAAACTAGTCTAAGACAGATGTTTCAGGTAAAACTGTCATAAATTATTTATAAAAGATCCAAATTCAGTAATACCAAATGTATTAGTTATATTATATTCTGTAGTATTCTGTGTACAATTTTCAGATCCATACAACAAATATTCCATGCGGGGCACACTCTACAAGTTTTCTCTCTAGAATAAGCCAAAATTCAATAAGGTATGCCATTTTTTATATAACTCCTTTTCTAAGAGGATCCAAGTAGTGAAACCTGGAGGAATTGAAAAAAAATCACTGAAGAACATTGTGTACTATTTTCAGATCTTTATTCATTACAGGTACATATTTATGATTATTGAAAGCTAGGTTTGTTGACTAATCCAAAATTAGTCATGTGAGACTAGAGTAAAGTTTGATGAAAATGATAGTCTCTTGTTATTAAATTTAAGGAAGGTTTGCAGGTATATGATCATATACACCAAGTCTATTATAGAGTTACAAATCAGATTTGGATGATGAAATTGATGAGGGATTTTGGTTGAGGTACATGTTGGGTACATGGTTGAGACAAGTAGTTGAGGAGTTGGCACATACATGAGGTGTATAGTTGATGATGTTGGTACATATTAATGAGTCATAGTTTATGTGTATTTGATGCATGATTGATACATATTTGGTACATGGTTGATGCACTCATTGATGGTACAGGTTGAGGTATAGGTTGGTGCATGGTTTATGCACTTGTTTATGGTACAGGTTGATTACAGGTTGTTTGGACAGGTTATTGTGACAAGTTATTTGTATGGGTTTGGTGCATGGTTGATGCATTTGTTTATGGTACAAGTTGAGGTACAGGTTGATGTTGGCACAAGTTATTGGTATAGGTTGTTACAGGTTGATTACAGGTTGATTGGTATAGGTTTACAACAACATATCTCACAGTGATAGTGTGACAGTGGTTTCATCATTCTACTTCTACTCAGGGAAGTTGGACGAGGAAAGGAAAGGTGGTTGTAGCCACCTTCTGGTTGTAGTCAAAGAAAATAGGGGGTTGTAGCCTCCTTTTGATTGGAGCCAGAGAATAGGGGATTTGGAGCTTCCCTTAGGTTGTATCCTAAGAAAATAGGGGGTTGGGCCCTCCTTCCAGTTGCAGCTGGAAAAAAAGGAAGTTGGTGCATCCAATGAATGTAATTCTTAAAGACATATAAGAAAAATCATTTTGTGGTTTTCTCCCACTTTGGGTTTCCACGTAAAAACACTGGTGTATTGTGTATGTGTATGATTTCTCATTTGTTCATTGTTTATTTACTATGAAATTATTGGATGATAATGCTACATTGGTATAAAACTTTCATTATATAGTTAAAAAGGATTAAATTGTTCTATTAGTGATTCACCCCCCCTCTAAGTAATCCCACAATTAGTGTCATAACAGGTTCCTTCAGGAAACATTTTAACCACTGGAAGGAGATCATGGATTATTCTCAGAATGGAGTACCAATGTTTAATGGTCAAAATGGTTTAAAGTATGAGATGTGGAGCAGAAGGACGGAAGTATTTTTACAAACACATGGGAATTATATTTGGCTATCAATTGTTATAGGATATGATAGTTCAAAAAGGGAAAAGACTGCAGCCAAGAAGAAATTGAAGAAGATTAAAAAAATAGCAATGGATTTAATCTGGGAAGGATTACCTAATCTGGTAAGAGAAAAGTTTGGTAAATGTTCATCAGCCAAATAATTTTGGGATAAGTTACATGATATTTATTCTTCACCCATCGCAGATTTAGAAAATTCCAAATAAGATGTAGATACAGATCAAGAAGTGTTGGCCCTTGGTTATGGAAGGAAGCGAAGTATAAGGAAGAAAAGGTAAAGAGAAATATTTGTGGGAGACATAGTGACTGTCACTGGGACGAAGTGAGCAACAGAGCAGAAAAGATGGAGCGAAGTGAAGAAAAGAAAGTCGTTGGATGAGGAGATCAAGGATGACAGATCAACAAGGGGGATGAATCAGGAACAACTCAGAAGGTGGGAAAAACCACTATTGGATTCTTTGGAGCACCGTGCGAGAAGGAAGGAAAAACAGGCTGGAAAAGCCCGAAAAAAGAGGGTCAAGTTGACCTAGGGTTTTAGACACCTAGGGTTTTGGTATTTAGGGTTTTGGCACATGGGTTTCAACCTAATGTTGTCGGTGAGTGATTGTAATGTATAAATAAAGGTCAAGAGGACCTGGTTCAGTTGGTTCGTGATATATTGGTTATTGAGCATTGTTATAGCTCTATTGAGAGAGAGGATTGTATTGTAGGATCTTTAGTTGTGTGCGAAGGTCAAGTCCTGCAGCTGGGTGTGTAGGAAGGGGAGAGAAAGAGGGAGAAGAAAGAAGATATGCTAGCTGAGAGTGCAGACAAGAAATGCATGCTTTTCCTTAATAAATCATAAGCACAGTTCTGTGGACATAGCCCTAGGGAGAGGGTGAACCATGTATAACTTGTGTTATGGATGTGTGATTGATGCTTTGATCTCCGTTGCTGTTATTTTGTTGTTTTCATTGTTGTATTAGATCAAATATATAACTGCACAGGGTAGATCTAGCTTGATAAGTGATAAGTGCATATTGTGTTGCTATTATATTAGATGCACTTGATATTCCCCTGGTTGTAGACATCTATGTCTTGCAACCCCCTCATAGCTACTTTGGGTGAGACTGCATCTACTTCACAGATGCTGCCAAAAGGGCCAGTAGCTAGGGCTTTGTTGGTGTGCTCTTGGAGTGAGCCCTGGGTCTGCCCTTGTGCCAACAAATGGTTCTGTTGTTGGGACAGGAATCTTCGTGAGAGAATGTCAAGGTGGTTCCCATTGAAGACAGAGATTCAAAAGTGGATAGAAGATCAAGAGAGGGACTTCGTTGAATCCCAGAACAAGAACCCTAAGCTGAGTACTAAGGATTGGCTACAAAGATACATCTTCACCAACATTCACAAGATCTTCTTTGGAGGAATCCACCAGAAGCTATACAAGTGGTTGGCTAGGTTAGTTGACACACAGTTCAAGATCAGATCTAGACCTCTTGTGTTTTAGACGTTGGCGTTGATCCAGAAGGTCAAGAGAGTTGATAATGTTGTATATAGAGTTGTAGATCACTAGTTTGATAGTACCATTGGAGGGTATATCACTGAATTTGTTGTTAACAGAACATAATCATATAGCCAGGCCGAGAGATACTTTTTCAAGGGACCTCGAGGGAGATTTTTGCATTTTCTAAAGTTAAGAATCAAGATTCTCTTGCATGAAAACCACATATTAAATATACAGTAGATTGGTTGGATCTGAAAAGGCTAATGTTCAGAAATTCAGACAGTGACAATGACACAGAAGCTGGACATATGCACAGTGGAAGAGTATTTAGGGGGGATCACCTTGAGAACTTATTTAAGAAAAACTATAGAGAAGAAGGTTTCTACAGTGGAGAAGAGGCAGATCTGACAGACGAAGAGAACTCAGAAACCCCTAGAGCAGAGGAAGAAGCAGTTGAAGAACTTCATAGAAACGAGCCAAAAACCTCATGAACTATGTAGGCTACTAAATTAACTAATATCAAACCCCCTGTTGTTTCAGAAACGTTAATCCACCAGAGTATTCCGAATCACCAGAGTCCGCAGAGTACTATTACTAGCAGTTCAACATCTACTTAGACAGGAAACCTGGGCAACTTCATGGAAAATGAGATGAGGCTCCCTATCTTTAGAGGAGATGGATCTGAAGACCTTGAACAACACTAGTTCCTATGCAAGGCCGTATGGAACATCAAAAACATCACCGATGAAGCTGTTAAAAGAAACCAGTTTAGCACTACACTGAGGGATCACATGTTGAGCTGGTACATGAAGCTTGTCCAAGGGATTGCATAGCCTAAGACACTAAATGAGATAAATAATGCATTGGTTGCAGAGTTTAAAAAACCCAAGTTAGAGTCACAGTGTATTACTGAGCTAAAGGAGATTAAATAGAAAGCAGTTGAACCTGTTTGGGAGTTCGATCAAAGATTCAAGACCCTAACATGCTGATTGACTTTTAAGATCCTGGATGAGAAGAACAAAGAATGGTTCATCATTTCTCTCTTACCACATATCAGAGTTCCCCTGATGCAGCAGAAGATTTATTTGTATGCAGAAGCTTTGGAGATCGCCATGAAGCTTGAATCAACACCTATGGGAGAATCCATCTTAGGTATGAGCCAGATCTTGAGCCACCTGACTAGTTTATCTCTACAGGTCGGGGACATGAAGAAGGACAAGGGGAAGGAAAAAAGAGAAAATATCTGGTGTGTAAGATGTAGATCCAAAGGTCATGATAAAGAACATTGTCCCCTGTTTCATGAATATTTTCCCTCAGGAGCGTCGAGCCCCTTGAAGCAAGTTAATATTCCCTAGTGCGAAGTATGCAGAACTCGACATCGCCCTGGTGAGTGCTACTATATGCAGAAGTATGTTCAGACACCCACAAACTTGTATTTCACATTCTGTAAGTCCATAGGGCATGATGATAGATATTGTAGGGCCTTTGACCTGATGCATGAAAGATCAAGAGACATATATAAGATCCAAGGCGAATTCCATCAAGAAGGAAACAGTGCACAATATAACTTTCTGGGAAGTGGAAATTTCAATCCTCACGGTGGATTTAGAGGATGAGGAGGAGGAGGAGGTATGGGCTGAGGCCGAGGCCAAATAATATGTTATAACTGCATGCAGCTAGGACCTCTAGCAAG
>JASDQU010247350.1:0-10947 GCA_032191745.1 Picea mariana
TCCGTTCACCAAAACAAACACACCTAGCACTCTTATCTACAATTGAACCAAACTGTTTTGAAGAAGCCAGCAAGGATGAATTTTGGAATAAGGCCATGGATGAAGAATTGGATCAAATAGAGAAAAATGACACTTGGGAATTGGTTCCAAGACCAAAGAATAAGAATGTGATCGGAAAAAAATGGGTTTTCAGGAATAAATTGAATGAAGATGGACAGGTTACAAGGAACAAAGCTAGAATGGTATGTAAAGGATATGCACAGATTGAAGGAATCGACTTTGAAGAGACATTTTTCCCAGTTGCCAGAATGGAAGCAATCTGTTTTCTTTTAGCTTATGCATGCTCCAAAAATGTTAAATTATATCAAATGGACGTAAAATCATCTTTTCTGAATGGGGAACTTGAAGAAGAATTCTACATTGAACAACCAAAAGGATTTCAGTTGTCAGAGAACACAGACTATGTGTGTAAATTAAATAAGGCCTTGTATGGTCTAAAACAGGCTCCTAGAGCATGGTACTCCAGGCTGGATAAGTATCTGCAGCAGGCAGGGTTCAGAAAAGGAAGTGCAGATAGCAACCTCTACATCAAGGTAAGTCAAGGTAATATTTTATTAATTGAATTTTATGTTGATGATATTATTTTTGGTAGTGATGATGACAAGTTAAGCTAGAAGTTTGCAAAAGACATTCAGAATGAATTTGAAATGTCATTACTAGGAGAACTATCCTTCTTTCTGGGACTTTAGATACATCAAAGAAACCAATGAATTTTTATTTCTCAAACCAAGTATATCATAGAAATGCTAAAGAGGTTCAGAATGGAAGATTGCAAACTAGTTATCACTCCCATGCAAACCAGTTGTAAGTTGAGCAAAGATGATGATTCAAAGTCTACATATTAGAGGCAATATAGGTCAATGATTGGTAGCCTACTATATGTGACAGCATCCAGAACAGATGTAATGCAGGCAGTTGGATAGGTGGCATGATTTCAAGTAGCACCAAAGGAATCACATGTATTAGCAGTAAAGAGGATCTTCAGATACCTCAAAGGAACAGAAGAGTTTGGATTATGGTATCCAAAAGGAAAAGATCTATCACTTATTGCCTACACAGATGCAGATTGGGTAGGTTGTATTGATGACCAACAAAGCACCACTGGAGCAGCGTTCTACTTAGGTGAGTGTTTGGTATCATATCTAAGCAAGAAACAATCATCGGTATCTCTATCTACAGTCGAGGTAGAGTATATTGCAGTAGCAGAATGTTGTACACAGGTTCTTTGGATGAAACAAACTTTGACAGATATACAGGTTGAGTATGATGAGCCCATTCCAATATATTGTGATAATACAAGTGCCATCAATATCTCAAAAAACCCAGTGATGCACTCCAAGACGAATCACATTCCAATCAAGTATCACTTTCTACAGGAACATGTTGCAGAAAAGAACATCAGAGTTGAGTATGTGGGCACAAAAGAACAAGTGGCAGACATCTTTACAAAACCACTTCCATGGGAAGCCTTTGAATATCTTCACCAAAGACTTGGAGTTATTTCTACTCCAAAAATGAATGCTTTTTGAATGCTTGTCTTATATGTCTTAGATGTACACGAGGAAGCACCATAAGAGGACAATTTTTCAGGGGGAGCAGCCCCAGATGGAAAGATACCTTTGCCATTGATGACAAAGGGGGAGAGATTTATCAAATGCAGAGGACAGAGGCATGGTTCCAGGGGGAGCAGATTTATTAGATGTAGAGGACAAAGGCATGGTTCCAGGGGGAGCATGAGTGATATGATTTCAGTATTGCATCAGAGTGTTGCCATCAATGCCAAAGGGGGAGATTGATGATTAAGGTTTGTTGTTATTGATGTCAACCCTTGAAGAAAGCCCCATAGCACAAAGGTTTAGGTAATGGACCCAATATTGTTTGATGTAAATATGACTCATTATTATTTTTTCATGGTTGATAAGAAGTAAATATGGATGAACTCCAAAGTGGTCCCCTTATGGTGAAAGCCCTCACAGGAAGACGCTTTGTGGAGTAAGAGAACCCATGCTTAATTGTGGAATACTGAGATGAAGGATAGTGAATTTGTCATGGAAAATATCCTATATGGATATTTCTTGTCATGTAATTTCCAGTGGTATGTGGAATGTCACATAATTCCTCATGGTTAGAGAGTTATGGCCATGAGAAGTTGGAGACCCCAGGTTTGGGAAATGGACCCAAGTTTGCTTGATGGGTAATGGTATGAGTTATGATATATTTTCATATAATACTATTCTATATGGATAGTACATGTCATTCTATTTCTGGTGGTATGTGTAACATCGCATAACTCCTCACGGTTTGAAAGTTATGGCATTACGAAGTTGGAGGACACTCATATGTCATCTAGAAGCCCCAAAAGGTCAAAGTAGTCAAAGTGGTTTAAGAGATTTTAAAAGATAAATAATAAAGTGAAGTGATGAGTGTATTATAATTCAAAGTGAATACAAAATAAATTATTCCAATAATAAATTTAATGGATAAATTAGAAGTGGACCCAACCCTAAAATAAGGAATGTGGGCCAAGTGACCTAGAAGATGTTTTTAAGGAAGCTACTTGGAGAGTATAAATAAGAGGCAAGGCTCTCTCATTTGAATCACACTTGAGAATATTGAATATATATAGGTTTCTGAGGTAAAAAAAGGATATCTAAGCCAAAATTCTGAGGAAAGTGAAGAAAAGAAGGCCGAAATGCAAGGAAGGATAAATTCTTTTGATGGTGCTTTCTAAGGTATGTTATTTACAGGTCATCTCACCATTTTCTCTATAACTATTTTTCTATAATGATTCAAATCCTGAAATTGCTATGCAAGTGAGAAAACATATCCAAGTATATATGGTTACAAATTCAGCTTTTGGGTCGTTGTATTTTGCGAGTTACACTCCGTGGAAAATAGGGTTTGTGACTAGTCCTGAAACTAGTCAAAATCGGGTGTTTTGGGTAAAAACGTCATAACTTCTTCATAAAATATCCAAATTCAGTGAGACAAAATGTGTTGGTTAGGTTACATGATGTAGTATAGTTGGTAACATTTTCATATCAATTCATCAAACATTTTGTGCGGGGAACGCTCTACACGGTCGCTCTCTAGAATAAGCCAGAATTTAGCAAGGTATGCCATTTTTGCTATAACCTCTTTTCTGAGAGGTTCCAAGTAGTGAAACTTGGAGGAATTGTATAAAATACACTGAAGAACATTGTTTATCGGTTTCAGATCTTTATACATTACAGGTTCAAAGTTATAATTACTTCAAGTTAGGGTTGTTGACTAATCCAAAACTAGGCATGTGAGACTAAAGAAAATTTTGATGAAAATGATAGTCTCTTGTTTTTAAAGTTAAGGAAGGTTTGCAGGAATGTGATCATATACACCAGGTCTATTATAGAGCTACAAATCATATTTGGATGATGAAATTGATGAGGTATTTTGGTTGTAGTACATGTTGAGTACATGGTTGAGACAAGTAGTTGATGAGTTGGCGCACATACATGAGGTGTATAGTTGATGATGTTGGTACATATTGATGAGTCATAGTTGATGAGTAGTTGACACATGATTCGTACATACTTGGTACATGGTTGGATGCACTTGTTTATGGTACAGGTTGATTACAGGTTGGTGCATGGTTGATGCACTTTTTTATGGTACGGGTTGATTACAGGTTGATGCATGGTTGATGCATGGTTCAAATTTATTGGTACAAGTTTACAATGGTATATCTCACAGTGATAGTGTGAAAGTGGTTCCATCATTCTACTTCTACTTCTGGGTGGCAGGACGGGGCAAGGACAGGTGGTTGTAGCCACCTTCCGGTTGTAGCTGGAGAACATTGGGGGTTGTAGCCTCCTTCTGGTTGTAGCCATAGAATTGGGGAGTTGGAGCTTCCCTCAGGTTGTAGCCTGAGAAACTAAGGGGTTGGAGCCTCCTTCCAGTTGTGGCTGGAAAACAAAGGAAGTTGGTGCTTCCAATGAATGTAATTCTTCAAGACATATAAGAAAAAGCATTCTGTGGTTTTCTCCCGATTTGGGTTTCCACGTAAAACACTGGTGTATTGTGTATGTGTGTGATTGTTTATTTCTTACTGCTCATTATTGGATAATAATTCTATATTGATATAACATTTGAAGAAAAAGGATTATAATTACGCTATTACTGATTCACCCCCCCTCTCAGTAATCCAACAAAAGAAATCTGGGCAAATCCATCTATGAAAAGGAAATGTTGGCTATTCTACATGTCGTGGATCTGTGGCATCCTTATCTATTGGGGCAACGATTCCAAATTAAGATAGACCATCAAAGCCTCAAGTATCTTCTGGAACAATGCATTTCCTCCCCAGAACAAAAAAAATGGATGACTAAACTCTTTGGATATGATTATGATTTCATTTATAAGAAAGGAAAAGACAATGTGGTTGTGGATGCACTTTCTCGAAAATATGAAGATGAAGGATCCCTTTTTTCTCTTTCATTCATTGTACCAGATTGGCTCCAAGCCATTCGCCAGGAATGGCTACAAGATCCCAAAAGTTCACAGTTGATCCAGCAATTGCAGTCCAATGCTCCATCTTCCCTAGGGTACTCTTGGCTCCATGAGGAACTTCGATACAAAGGTCATTTGTATTTAAGTAAACAATCAAAGCTTAAATCCATGGTACTTTCTGAGCTTCATGCTACACCCACCACAGGGCACTCCAGGTTCACCAAAAACTATGACAGGGTCAAACGCTCATTTTTCTGGGATGGTATGAAATAGGGCATTCGTAATTTTGTAGCTGAATGTGATGTGTGTCAACGCAACAAGGGAGAAACGGTCAAATCATTAGGCACACTACAACTGCACTACAACCGCTCCCGATTCCACCTGTTATTTGGAAGGATATCTCTATGGATTTTATTATCGACTTACCCAAATCGGGAAATAAATCTGTCATCATGGTGGTTGTTGATCGCCTTTCCAAGTATGCTCATTTATGCGCCCTGCAGCACCCGTTTATAGCATCCACGGTGGCTCAAATATTCATGGATCAGGTCTTCAAGCTTCATGGCATGCCACACTCTATTGTTTCTGATCGCGACCCAACTTTCACAAGCAATTTTTGGCAAGAATTGTTCAATATACAAGGCACAGAATTGCATCTCAGCACAGCTTATCATCCCCAAACTGATGGCCAAACGGAAGTTGTCAGCAAGTGTTTGGAAACATATTTGAGGTGTTTTGCCTCAGAAAAGAAAAATCAGTGGGCTCAATGGTTACCCTTATCTGAATGGTGGTACAACACTTCATACCATACAGCTACACGCATGACTCCTTTTGAAGCAGTATATGGACAGAAGCCACCTTCAATTATCTCATACTTAACGGGTGTCTCGAAGGTCCAGGTGGTTGACCTAACACTTATAGCTTGAGAGTCTATTCTCCATACCCTCAAAGAGAATTTTTTCATGGAACAAATTCGCATGAAGCAACAAGCAGATCAAGGTCACTCTGAACATCAATTTGTAGAAGGGGATCAGGTGTTTCTTCGACTGCAACCTTACAAGAAAACTTCCCTCAAGTCCGAGCATTGTTAGAAGCTAGCGCCCAAATTTTATGGTCCTTATATCGTGCTCAAGCATGTGGGACAAGTCACCTATCAGTTAGCTTTGCCCAACCATTCGAAGCTACATCCTGTTTTTCATGTTTCATGTTTAAAGAAGGTGATTGGAGCTAAGTGCCAAATTCAAACCAACCTTCCAGAGTTAGCTGAAGAAGGATCCACTTGTCTACAACCAGAAGAAGTTTTGGACCAGCGTGAGTGTCGCCTATGTCAGAGAACCATCAAGGAAGTGCTAGTCCAGTGGAAAGATACAACGCCAACAGACACCACTTGGGAACCAGCTACCATTCTGCATCAATTTCCTCATCTCAAGCCTTGAGGACAAGGTTGTTTTTAAGGGGGTGGACATGTTAGAGTCCTAACCCACACATAGGTAGAACGATATATTCAGATGTAATAAAGGTCATTATTAATAAGGCCTTTCAATAAAATAGAATAAGGTGGATGTAAGAAGACCTAATAGAAACTTCCGCTTCTAGAAGGATCTTCCTCTAGATGCTTCTTTTTAGTATAAATAGGAGTCAAGGGTATGAAAACCCTAGTTTGGATATTATTGTAATAGAGCTCTGCTCAACTTGAGGTTTCCCCCTCGAAGAGGCCTGTGAACATTTCTCTCAGATTCAAAGTGTTATTTATGTTGATTATTCTTATATCATTTCAGTGTTATTGTGGTGAATGTTCTGGTTATATTGTTGTTATTCTACCATTGCATACATTTTATATCTGGTATATTACATTTGGTTACTGTAGATTGCTCCTAGCTAGGATAGGATAGAGTAGATTTATTTCTATAATTATTTGGCTCCATTTTCATTCAGAAACCATCCAATCATCCCGTATACCAGTAATGGAAGCTAGGCCAGAATATGGATGGGTCTCCTAAACCAAATGGTGTATATTCTAATTGGGACCATATACCGGGGAGTACCCCTTTTGAAGGGAAATTTTTCCTCGTCAATGTATTCATAGCTATATTTTTCAACATGTCACTTTCAACTTCAAGAATGTCTAGTCTCTACTTCTAGTGAACCAAAAGGCCCATTATGTTGGCATGCTAAGAGGTACATTGATGTTCAATTTCCTATATCTTTGTTGTCATAGAAATCAATGAACTCCTATTTGCATGAATAACCTCTCTTATCCTTCTCAAAACTCATCTAAACTCCTGGATATCCTTATTTTCCATTTTGATTTTCTCTAGTAACTCAACTAAACAAGGAGTGACAGTCCTTGAACTAGAGCCTTTGCAATTGAAATGTCTTGCAATATTTGTTTGAGACAAGTTGAAAACTAGAGCATGTAATATGCACTCCAATAAAAATAGAATTAAATAAATACAACATGTATGATATTTCCAAATAGAGAATTAAATATAGCAAGAAACATGAGAAATCCACCCAAAATCCAAGACCATGTTTACATAGGGGAGGCTCCTAAAATCCAAATTGCTACTAAATGAAACCATCATTCCAAGATAGAACCCAAAGCCTAGACATAGGATACCAATTAATTCCTAAGGGAACAAGACCATAATTGGGTTTGAGCAAGTAAAGAAACCATCTGAGCAAATTTGCTCCAAAAATGGGCCTTATAAGAAAAATCGTGCTTGTTGAATTGGAAATTCAACAACCAGTGGAATTTCAAAGAATTGAGTCAACAATAATCGTTGACTTGGACATATAAAATTCAAAGATGATTATGTGTCATGTTTCTATTTGACAATATTTAACCATATGTACACCTCACCTTAGTTAAGATCTTGGTGAGCTCGTCTCAGGATATGTTCAATATCTTTGAAATACTCAATATTGAATATTTTATATTATTAGTACTTATTGTATGATATCTATTATCAATTATTTATTATGTTTTCATTATTATTATATATTGATAATAATATATACTTCCATTATATCTTAATTATGTATCGTTATTATTATATAATAATATTATATTATATAGTTATTAATTTGTACTATTATATAATATTTTTCATTTGGGTTTAGCTTGGGTGGTTGGGAGGAATGATTGTTATCCTCTCCACCCAAGGTTAATTCCTATAAATGACATGTTGAAGTCATAATGAACATATTGTTATAATCGCTTCAAGAACCATATTATTGACCAACCATGTGCCTTGAAGATTCTAGGGTTTACCTCGGGTACCATCCTCAAAATGAGGGGAATTACTCGAGGGGTTTCCCCCGAACCACATTAACCTCTTTATTATAATATGATAAACTGTAATAAGTATATCCTCTAATAAATTTTCCATGTTCACATTTGTTTTATAATATAATAATTTATAATAAGTATATCCTCAAATACATTAGTTACATTCACTTATGTATTATAATATAATAAGGTATAATAAGTATTGACCTTTTCTTATGCATGTATTCATAGTATTATTATAGTATAGTTATTAATTAATATTTTATTATGAATATATTATATATTTAATATTGTTATAATATATTATTATATCATATTAAATACATTTAATCTAACGTTTCCACATTCACATTCATTCATAGTATTATTATATTATAGTTATTAATTTATATTTTATTATGATTATATTATATATTTTACATTATGACTATATTATAAATTATTAATATATTATTATCATATATTAATAACATATTATTTATTCTATTTTTTTAAGCACACAAAACTATTTATATTAATCTATCATAGGAAAATTTATACAAAAAATATTTGTTGTTGGCCTGTCGCTCGGGAAACCGGACCAACAACAAATAAATAAGTCATATGTCCATAGAGTTTGAAGGAGTTTTTTTAGAGTACTCTGTCTAACTAAAAAGGTAGTAAGAAGATAGAACTTGAGTTTGTAGGAAGCTCTGTTATATCCATTATTGTGTATCATCATTCAAAACCCAAAAAAGGTGTGCATACTAGCTAGTGAGTTGGGGGATTTGCAGTTGATTCTTGAGGTGGCTCAGGTGTTGATTGAACGATGCTCTTCGGGGTTTAGGATGTCATCACTGTGCTTTAGGATGGGAGAGAAGATAAGTCTTCTCTGAGGAGAATGTGAAGATCATCCAATTGCAGCTATATGGTATTCCAGGTGTCCTCCCAGGTTTGTAGCATCTGTCCTAGTAGTGTTTTTAGGTGCCAATATAATTCAAAATCTTTCCAATACTTGGTTTCATTCCCTCTCATGTTTCTTACATTCAAAACCCAACTGGTTATTTCCTCATCCACCTCTTGGTCAATCATTGGAGTTTTCTCCAATCGAATTTTAGCTTCCACTTCCTTTAGGTGAGCACGAAAAGGCGGGGTGGCCACCCTAAAGCTAGTCACGACGGCCTAAGCATCGTTGCACCCAGGTGGTGGGTGTTCCTTCCCCAACCTAAAACTTAGGCAGCTCCGTTGGAGTGCCACTCCTGCACCTGTATCCAAGACATTACTTGTGTCTAGGTGCCATCGAACACAAAGCTTGCCTCCTGGTGCTGAGGATGAAATGTTGCATGGAGAGGCAATGTGTCATCCACCTAGGATCCTGTCTCAATTAGGAATCCCCCTCAATATCATTTCCTATAGATTTGTCTCTATCGTGGGCCTGTGTTTTTTCCCATCTGTCCCAAAGCTCAATCTTCCTTGTTCTTTTCTAATATTGTCGCATGCTACTGAAGTTAGCCATGTTGGATAAGCCAAGAATCAAGGCACTAGTATTTCTTTTCCTCTGCATTAAGTCCAATTCTAATTGCCACAAGACAGTCACCGAGATTCTCATGCATGAGGAGGCTTGGTGTTTTCTCCCCACCTAATTTCCTTCCATGCAGTCATTGAGCTTTGTCCTCAATGTTACACTCTTCCCCAACACCCCATCTGAGGGTACTATTTATTCTACTTTTGTATTATATATTAATATTAATTATTTATTGTATGATATTTATTATCATTTATTGTCTATGCACAAGAATCCAAACTTTTCATTATTATTTTAATTTTTATCTCGTATTTCTATATTAGTGTCGCTTATATGGCAGTTCAGTGTGACATAAATAGATTTGATGTGGCACAGATGACTTATTATTTTATAATTTCCTTAAGAGGCCCATTTTTGGAGAAAATTTTCTCTAATGATTCCAAATGAAAATCGATACAATGTTTCCCAAATGAAGGTAGGCCAAGATTTATCTCTAACCTCTAGACTAGCAATTGAATTTATTATCCAATGGAGGATGTTATTTAAGTAATTGCAAAGTAAGCTGACAAGAATCCCAAAGACAGATGAAGAATTTACCAAAGAATTGACCAATGTCGAGACCGGGTCGATTATGCATCCAATTCTCAAATGTGAATTCTTCATTATCCCATAGCATCTATGAGGCTTCAGATTGTAATGTTCTTCACTTGGTGAGGATATTATGTGCACATGGAGAAATTACCAATTGGTGTCCTTGGATCACCCTTTCCAATGTCGTTAACTTGATGAGAAATCTGAATTTCCATATGTGCGATTAATGTTTGTCGAAAGATGCACCCGGTCATATAATTCACTAGGGGATTTGGCTACTATGAAGTTCCCCATTTTTTAAAACATCCCCAAGGCATAGATATAGAACCCTATTATCCCATAATTATGCATTCATATCCAAACTTCTTTGCACATGAAAGAAAGCTATATCGGATAAGAGTCCTACTTCCTCGTTGATTCAAGCTATCAAGACTAAGAGCATGTTATCTAATGGGGATATTATGTCTAGCATCTATTTAATTACCACCATAGAGTCCCTAATTACCTTGATATGCTTGATCTTAGTGTATTTAGTTATAAGGATGCCCTGCATGAGATCATATTTCTTTGCCTTGTTGTCAGTGGTTTTTCCAAGACCTCATGCATAAGTGTCTACATTTTTTCCTTCACGATTGTAAAGGACCCCCCTGCACCTGTCACCCCTAGAAAGCTCGACATTGTTGCAAATAAATTGTAAGAAAGAAAAATAAATGAAAATGAAAAAAATATGAAAAAAGAAAACAAAAAAAAAGGGGGAGACGAGAAGGGATCGATGCCCCCCAAACATCACCAAGAAAATTGTTTTTTAAACTTATTTTATTATTTATTTTATATTGTTATACTTTGTATTGTGTTCTAAATTGATTGTTTTTTAATTATTTTTAAAATGGTTTTTTTCTAATTTTATACTTTGTATTTTGTTTTAAAATGGTTTATTTTAATAATTGTTTAAAAAAAATTATATTTGTTTTCTATATTTGTTTTTCTATATGTTTATTTAAAAAAAAAAAAGTAT
>JASDQU010247351.1:5079-16576 GCA_032191745.1 Picea mariana
TACGGGAAGGATAAGATTCAATCCCCCAATCCCATAGCAAAAAATCAAATGAAATATGATTTTTAAGAAATTTGCGAAAACGGGTTGCAAAAGCAAATCTGGGCAAACCCATATTAGAGAATCAACCTTATCCTCTCCATCATTTTCTTTATGATAAATCTATTCACGTTTTACTCATATTTTCATGTCCCGCTCAAAACTCATGTTCCATAATTTCAAGATGCATCTTCATCACCACAGAAATCACACTAGAAGTTAACTACTTTTAATTTAGCACATATTTTAATGAAAATCCTTGACCATAACTTAAGAATTTCATGTTGGAACTGCTTGTGATCTAATGAACAAGAAACCATCTCGAGGGTCCTAGTAACAAAAACCAGGTGTCTGAATTCTGGCTGGAGATGTGAAAGTTTGCACATGAATTATTTCAAGTATTGGAAGTGAACTAGTGGTACAAAAACAAAACCAAGAAAATTATCATTAGTAATATATTTTCTAGAAATTCAATCTAATCTATAAAGGACATAGGAAATCAATAAAAATTCACAACATTAACCTCTTAAATCGTGTTGAAGCAATTTGACTTCAAAAGAATCAAAATGTATTGCAATAGGGGTAATAACTAGGTATATGGATGAGGTAAGGATAGTCAAGAGGAATACTAATAGTGTAAAATGTGTCAAAACCATGAGAATACATCTCCCCCATGCCTATGTGTACGCATGTGCTTATGCAGATAGAGCCTTTGACAAGTCCATAAAATTTGACAAAATTGTAGTGAGTTCATGGGTCTCTAGGGAATCCCAACAACATCAATCAAGATGTTGATATTACGTCCTACTTTGTTCCTCCTTCTACTAAGTGGGTTTCTTCAATGGTTGAGTGTTAATGTTTTCTTATTTTCCATTCCCTTGATGAAGTACCTGCTTCATGATTTTATCTCCTCATAATATTGGAAATCTTAGCGATGGATTTTTCATTTGAGCACATACTTATAAAAATCACATTTAATCTTGTCTAAACCAATTCATTTCTCGATGCATGCTAAACCTTAACATTTTTATCATCAGACCAAGAAATCAAATATGCTTGGGATGTATCTGATGGGCATACTCTTTCAATGTCATATAATGGATCTAATTGATCTAGCAGTAAATTTGATCATCCTTGATCAACAAATTTAATTCCATGTCCTCTATGAGGATGAGAGTCATGGACAACATCATATACATATCTTGAATAAATTATAAAAGAAACACCAAAGAAGCCAAAAAAATGAAAGGAGTTGTTGGATTACTGAGAGGGGGGGTTGAATCAGTAATAGAGAAATTTAATCCTTTTTAACCACAAAATGCAAGTGTTATATCAGTGTAGCATTATCATCTAATAGTTCCAGAGTAAATAAACAACGAACAAATGAGAAATCATACACATACACAATACACCAGTGCTTTTACATGGAAACCCAAAGTGGGAGAAAACCACAGAACGTTTTTTCTTATTTGTCTTTAAGAATTACATTCATTGGAAACACCAACTTCCTTTGTTTTCCAACTGCAACTGGAAGGAGGCTCCAACCCCCTAGTTTCTCGAGCTACAACCCGAGGGAAGCTCCAAATCCCAAATTCTCTGGATATAACCAGAAGGCGACTACAACCCCCTATGTTCTCTGACTACAACCACATGTCCTTCCCTCTTCCAACTGCCTTGTCGTAGAATTAGAATGATGGAACCATTGTCACACTATCACTGTGAGATATACTGCTGTAAACCTGTACCAATCAACCTGCACAAAAATACCTGTAACAACCTGTAAAAATAACCTATGCCAACATGTACCATACATCAACTTGTACCTCAACCTGTATCATATACAAATGCATCAACCATGCACCAAACTTATACAAATAACTTGTCACAATAACCTGTCCAGACAACTTATCACAACAACCTATCTCATCAATCTTATCAACCAAATCAGATCTACTAACCAAGATCAATCACCAAGATAACACTCAACCATATGCACAACATCACCAATATGTCCATCAACCAATCATAACACAACAACTCATAATCATCACCAAGATCAATATGTGCTTCTAATAATACACCAAGACAAGTATGCTACACCATCCATAAACCATGTGTCAACAATACTACTAACAAGTGCCTCCAATCATGTACCAAGTATGTACCAATCATGCATCAACTACTCATCAAATATGACTCATCAATATGTACCAACATGATCAAATATACACATCATGTATGTGACAACTCATCACCTACTTGTCTCAACCATGTACCAAACATGTACCTCAACCAAAATCCCTCATCAAGTTCATCATCCAAATATAATTTGTAACTATGTAACATACCTAGTGTATATCGTCACATACCTACAAACCTTTCTTAGCTTTAACAACAAGAGACTATAATTTTCATCAAAATTTACTTTAGTCTCACATGATTAATTTTGGATTAGTCAACAACCCTAACTTGTAATAATCATAACTATGTACCTGTAATGAATAACGATCTGAAAATGGTACACAATGTTATTCAATGTCTTTTATGAAATTCCTCCATATTTCACTACTTGGAACCTCTCAAAAAAGGAGTTATAGAAAAAATGGCATACCTTGTTGAATTCTAGCTTATTCTAGAGATCGAACTTGTAGAGAATGACCCACACAGAATATTTGTTGTATATATTTGAAAATGGTACAAAAAATAATACAAACTTTTATATTCTGTAAATTAGCTACTAGACTTTCTTCAAGGGTTGACAAACTTTTTCTACCATTAGCTACTTTTATATGGTAGAATTAGCTACTAGACTTTCTTCAAGGGTTGACATGAATGACAACCAACCCAAATAATCAACAATATACCCCTTTGAAATTGATTAAAACACTCTGATGCAATACATAAGTCATATCAGTCATGCTTCCCCTGTGACCATATCTACCCCTAGAACCATGCCTCTGTTATTTGGATATGATAAATCTCTCCCCATTTATCATGAAACGCAAAGGTATCTTTCCAACTGGGGCTACTACCCCTAACTGGACTATCCTTGGGGATACTCCCCCTGACTCAAATCTTCCTAAAACTGATCTCCCAACCTCAAATGTCCTCTTTATAGTGCTTCCTCATGTACATCTAAGACATAAAAGATAAGCATTCATTTTGGAGTAGAAATTACTCTGAGTCTCTAGCGAATATACTCAAAGGATTCTCGTGGGGATTTGTATAGATGTCTTCCACTTGTTCTTTTGTTCCCACATATTCAATTCTAATGTTATTCTCTGCAACTTTTTCCCGTATAAAGTGATACGTTATTGGAATGTTATTTGTGTTGGAGTGCATCACCGAGTTCTTTGAGATACTGATGGTGCTTATATTATCACAATAGATTGGAATGGAATCATTATACTCAACCTGTATATATGTTAGAGTTTGTTTCATCCATAGAACCTGTGTACAACATCATGCTGTTGCAGTATAATCTGCCTCAGATGTAGATAAAGATATTGATGATTGTTTCTTGCTTTGCCAAAATACTAAACACTCTTCCAGGTAGAATGTTTCTCCACTAGTGCTTGATTTGTAATCAATGAAACCTTGTAACATCTCTCTCTTACGTGCACTGAGAAGAGTTATTCTTTGAGGACACTTGCATGCAAGTGATCTGGGTCATTGTACTATTGGTTATTTTGATTATGATTATGACACATTGTGGATTTGATGTTATGTTATTTTTTTGTTATATTTACATCGACAAGTGATAATGACTAGGTTATCCTTAGTGTGCACACTCTAGACGTTGAGGATGCCAAGGCATCGATGAAAACCCTTGGACTATGGATTGAGTTAGGGACTGGATTGTTAGGGTTTAAATGTTGTTTATGTGACATATGTATGTATGATTAGATATTATGATGTTGATTTTTGTTGTTGACATGATTCATTGATGGATGTAGGCTGATGATAGCTTGCTAGCTAGACTCACATGTGGAGTAAAGGGGTCATGCATGACAACTAGGGACATTGAGGAAGAGGTATGCCAAAATCCCTGCCACAACCTCCTAGCACTCCCTTCATGTCTCTAACTGTAGGTTAATGATTACCTAGTTCAAGAAAACCCACAATGTCGTGAGGAAAGACTCTGATAGTTGCTCATGATGATTTTAAGGGGCATGTAGTAAGAAATGATCCTTATTCCTTAGAGGCCCTTAGTCTCCCACAATATCACTTGATGGAGTATTGACTCCAAGGGTTTTACATCTACCAAATTCAATTAAGAGATGAGTGGCACCCTTGGAGCACGTAGTGCATCTCGAAGGGCATTTCACACAAAGAAAATTAAAAGAGACAAGTGGCAATCTTGGAGCACGTAGTGCATCCTGAAGGGAACGTGGTGAATTTAACAAGTAAGTTAATAAAATTAGTGTCTAGAAAACTATGCCTCCTGAGGACCTGGTCGGCCTTAAATAAATGATGTGATAAGTGAAGTTTAATAACTAATTTTTCCCTGAAGAACTGTCACCAAGCCTAGTGAATTGAAAACCTATGTCTGAGTAGAACTTTGGAACAAAAAAAAAATAATTATACATTTAACAAGAAGGGGGTAAAGAAAATTCAAGCATAAATAATTAAAATGGAAATTTTAATAAAGGTTTAATTAATAAAAGGGGTATTTGGTTGTTTTTGTCTAAACCTGCTAATTCTGAACTTAGTTATAAAAAGGGGAAACTTTAAGAAAAAGGGAAACTTAAAGAAAAGGGGGAAACCTAAGGAAAAGGGGAAAGTTAAAGAAAAGGGGAAACTTAAGGGAAAAGGGGAATGTCTAACTTAGTAAGGAATCTAGCCTTTGGAACTTTGTATTTATGAACTCAACTAGGAATTAAGTAAGGCGTAAGTCATTTAAGAATTATAAGGGAATATTGGGACACCAAGGAGTATTTTTAGCAATTCTTTTAGGTGGTTGAGGGAAATAGGAATATTTAATTAATTAATAAGTTGATTTTCTTGTGGAACTAGGGGATTGGGTGACATGTGTACGAGGGACATTTTTCCTAATTAAATAAACGAAAAATGAATCTAATGAGGGTTTGAAAAATTAATGACTAAGAAAATATATAAAAGATATGGCAGAGGGGGAGTACGGATCACATATGGCTAGCATAACGTTACGTTCCTGAAATTTCATCTTGATTGAAATTTCTCTTGTAAGAGTTGGGATACCCAGCTTAGGTAACAAGTGGTAGCTTGACCTTGCGAGGAGAAATGGGTGTTAGAATTCTCTGGTATTGTATGTGTGTCCCCTTTTTGGCTCGGGGGGCTCAGGGGGAAGAAGAGTACCCCTAGCATTGGTTGGGAGGTATCGGTAAGGTCTCATCAGTCGACAAGCGCGATCTGGATGGAGAGAATGCATGGGAGGAAATCTTTGCCTCATCATAATCTATGAAGGTACCCCTGTTAAAGTTGTTACTTGTAATAATATTTAATTTACACTTGTTTATTTTACTATATTATGTTATAAATGTAATCCCCTTGTCGCTTGATTCATCCTGTAAGAAACCTCACTATCCACAATGTCTTTTATTTATAAGTTACTGTCTAATGAAGAGTGGCTAGAGTAATCCCCAGACTCGAAACCTTTCCCTCGCTTTTGTATCTCCAGCCTGCTTTTTCTTTATTCCTTGATTGCATTTTTTCTTTATTTATTATTGGTTCTCCACGAAGAAGATCTAGATGAAGATTTGTGTTTTATCTTTTGTTCCCTTATCCTTTAAGTTATTGGTTTGTGCCTGATAATTCGGCCAAGAGTTGAATCGACTGTCTTTCACTCTGGTTTTAATGATTTAGATTCAAATGACCTTCTTTCCTGTGCATGGATAATAAGTGTAGAATCATTTCTCTTCCTAGCAAGGAATTCTCTCCTAGGCATTTATCCCCTCTCTTTACCCAGCAAACCAATCCTTTTTCTCTGTGCCTTGTTTTTTTTTTTAACCTTGCATCTTGGATCCTTTTTATTTTTGTGCTAGAACTCTTAACGAATAAAGCTTCCATGTCTTGCAACGTTTTTTTTTCTTAACACTTGATGTATAACCTATCGCTCCTCAATCTTTGTTGTATAACAATTGGTGTATAGTGATTGTTGTATGACGAGTTGTTGTATAACGATTGTTGTATAACAATAGTTGTATAATGGTTTATCCTTAAACATTTTTTATTAAACGATTTGATGTATAACGCATGGCTCCTCAATATTTGTTGTATAACCTTTTTTTTAAACGATTAGCTCAATAACGCATTTTTCTTAAACGATTTGTTGTATAAAGATTTCTCCTCAATCTTAGCTAATGCTTCTTTTTTACAGTGCACTGAGCATCCAAGCATGGAACTTCCAGTCTTGTTAGCTATCTGAATTAGCTTTTGAATTTCATTTATTACTACATAGATTTTGTTTCCTTTGACTTGTAGTTTTTAATACACCGAGATTATAATGCTATATAAATTTTAATTTGAAAACTACATAGCTATTTATTACTATCCATTTCTATAGCACAACAATAACACAACAAATTCTATTCTCTCACTCGGACAATTGTTAGTTCTATGATTTCAGACTAATTTTAGTGCTACTGGATTTACCAGATATCCGAATATTTAATGCGTTTTTGCCTATAGTCTATTCCATTAAGTTATCTATTCAATTCCAGTTACTATTAAGTACATGACTTCCTAGTGGTTTCCTTTCGATTAGTTAAACTCAGATTTTGTTTCCCGAATTCACTAGAAAATCTTTGGCATTTAAAAGAGTGATTTCCAATAACAGATAAATCGGCAAGATTGTGCTTACACTTAGTTGATCTATAGAGATAGGTGGACAGTCTTTAGACCCTTAATTCTTTCATACCAGCGCCTCCATGCTGCCACTACTTTTAGGATAAGATACTGTGCAATGCTTTATTTTAAGAATTCGTTCTATTAGTGATAAAGTAGAACAAGAATTCTTGTGGACAGTTAGATTGTTTACTTTACCCTTATGACTTAATTTCAATTTAATGATTCCATAACTAATGTAGTATCCATATCTGTTAACAGTTTTCAATGAAAATTCATTTAAATCGATGCTTAGGATAGTGCAACCTTTATCATTAATTAAGTTTGAGACACGACTATTTTTATTCTTTGTCGATAGATCACATGTATATATGGTACAATTGGATAAGGTAAGTTGCACGATATGCAAAGATATTATGGGTTGTAGATGTTGTAATGGTTTAAATTTCAAGGTTGGTAGGGAGAACTGTTATATAAGATCATTTTTATTAATATTAAACGATAATGTATTCATTGAATATGATTTGTTCCTTTAATGTTTCAAAGGACTGAATTTTAAAACTAGAAGGTAAGGAAGGGATTATTCCTTATTTAATATTGACCTGGAAAGGTTAAAAATGTAATTGATTTATTGATTAAATAAACAGTTTTGAACGGAAGGGTAAACACATACATGAAGATGTTACAAATTGAATAAGAAATTGTTATTGGTTACATTAATTAATCACTTGAGCTATATATGTTCCTATGTTAGTGGGTTAATATATGTTTTATGCTTCAGGTTGAATTTTAAATGGTGGTTGGTCATAGTTGTTACACCACATATGATTGTCTCGTAGGAAACAAGAAATCCTTCGATTAGTTGTGAAAATTAAATTTGAATGATGTCACCTTGCATCTTGTTGACTTGTTGATTGGGTGTTGTTGAGTCCATTTTTATGCTTCCATTTTTCTCTATAAACCATACTTTTGCCTCTTTATCCATCCATTTTTCCTTCATTTCATTCCATATTTTCCATGAAACAGCCTATGCAAGGTATATTTGTCATTATTTATCTTAAGAATTGAGTTTTCTAAATTTTAGCATTAAAATTGAAAATTTATCAGAAATTACAGGATTTGACTAAATCCCGTAAAAGCTCCATGGTTTGTATACTTTCGGGACACCTGGGAAAAATATGAGACTTGGGTCATGTTTCCTGATGTACAAGGATGGATAATGAGCTATCAGATTCAAAATCTGAGCCTTCCAGATGTCCAGTCAACGCTGGTCAAACATGGCCACTTTAGCAGAAAATACCCTGTTTCAGCCTTAAATCTTGGACAGTTTTGGATTTTCGTGGGATATGACCATATATTGTGGATCTGAAGGAGGCATTCGACCCTCGTAGGATATTATGGATCTGATCATGATATTTAAGAGACTTATTAGCATTTTTGGTTTTGAGACTCTTGTATAAATACTCTTAAACTTAAACTAGTAAGATAATCTTGATGTGAATGAAGAAACTTGAGAATTTGCACTCTTGAAGATCAGCTCTGTGTTTTGTTCCTGTGAATGCTTATGATATGATGATTTGAATGCTGCTAGAGTTCTTTCTTCACTGAGTCAACTCAAGTGTACCAGTGAAGCATTGGAGGGCCCCCATTGCCAAACTAGTACACTCTTTCCTTGTGTTCTTTTTCAAGTACATGTTTTAGATCAGATCTTGCTGTAGATGAGTTTTATCTTGCTGTAGTTAGATGAATTTCATAGCTCAGTTACATGCTTAATGTTTTCAAGCCTTACTCATATTGTGAATGATTTCTTGAATGAGAATTCAATGTGTAGTTTGACTTCAAGCATTAAGATAGTTTTGAATGTTTTTTGAGTTATTTATGCTTTCAGTACTTTGATTTGATTTTATGATAGTTGTTAATGAATGAATGAAAGAAGACAATGAATGTATCTCTTGAATAAGAGTTTTGTTCTTCTAACATTTGATAGGTCTTAGAACTAGTTCGAACATCTCTTGAAAGCTTACTGTTTTTACTCTTTAGAAAAAACAAGTGTTGATTACTATTATGAGATCTATGAAGATGACTTCTGAATAAAATCTTAGCATCTCTTTCATATTCAGCCTTAGAATAGGTTTTGGTTTATCTCCAATTAAGATAAAAACTATCTCTAAATCCATATACTTTGGATGTGCCTCTAAGTCTTACAAACACCGGATTGACAATCATTTGCACTCTAATTTACTTGGGTAGATTGGAGCCTAACATTTTGGTGCCGTTGCCGAGGAGGCATATTTAGAGATATAAAAAAAAAACATATATACTCATAAAAGAAAAAAAGCATAGCATAGAAGTGATTTTAAATTATGTTTCTTTATGTCTAAACTTAGGGATGATAATGGTAGATTTTTAAAACAAAACCCCCCCAAAACTAATCCACCATCTGTAGGAGAAAGAACATCTACAACTGAATCTACCACACCAACTGCTGGAAAGATTACTTTAGAAGAATTGGAAGAGAAATAACATTCAGGACAAAGGTTATCTCTCATATAAAGACAAGTTATATTGGCTTATGAAGTAAAGAAGAGAAAAACACAAACAAAAATATCTTCTGTAGGAAAGCAAAAAGAAAAACAAACTATTTTTGAAAAAATAGAACAACCTCTTTTTCCAATAGAAATATCTGACTGTACAATAGAAAATTTCTTTGAAATGTCAGAAGATGATAGACAAGAAAGGGAGAGAATGGAAAGGGAACTAGAAAGGAAAAGAAATAAAGAAAGGGGAAGGAAAGAACGAGAAGATATAAAATCACATCGAGAAGAGGCAAGAGGAAATGATGAAGAAGAGGAGGAAGAACATACTACATTTTCATTTCCTATAGTTGACACACCAACCCTTTTAGGAGATGATATAAAAATGAAAAATATTCCTCCCTCTATTCTTCCAAATTTCTTTGGTTTGACTACTGAAGACCCTGATTCTTTCATGTTTGAATTTGACATCGTTTGTAGAACATATGGATATACTAATGATGCTCAAAAATTTTGTTTATTTCCTGCAACTTTGAAAGGATATGCATTAAAATGGTTCATGGGTTTGGGAGAAGCAACCATAGTATACTGCGAAGACGTGAAAAAGAAATTTCTTACTAAATATCAGCCTTATTGTAAGTCCAAAGACTATAAAGAAGATATATTTAAAATGACTCAAAGTGAAGATGAAATCTTAGAAGAATATCTAGAAAAATTTCTTTACAACATGCATAAATATAAGCAATCTAATCTCCCTTTGGATGTCATCCGTACTATCTTTTTGAAGGGAATTTCAAATGAAAATTTGGAGGCTCTTAATTTAATGGGGGCAGGGGATATTTCTCACCTTCCTTTCCCAAAAATCACTAAACTATGTAAGAAATACTCAAGAGGAAAAGCTAAAACAGGAATAGGACAAAGAGATATTGTGACAAAGTCAACAAAATCAATTTCCAATGGTGTTACTAAAATAGAATTAGGGAATCTGTTTGAGAGCTTTAAAACTGATATTATGAACACATTTGGTTCACAACTTGACATGTTGAAAGCTAAACAGAAGCAAGAAGAAGAAGAGAAAGTATTAGCCATCCGGTGTGCTACATGCAGAAAAAAACATGGACTGAGAGAATGTCCTTTAAAAAAAATTCAAGTTTGTGGATTATGTACAGATAATCATGCCACTGATGATTGTCCAAGGTTAAAAGAACTACAAGCTACTCACATATAATAAGGAAAAGGAATGGAATCTCTTTACTACCTAGCACGAAGGAAGCCTTGGTAGCCACGTTTCACAAATATGTCTCAAAATTTTGTTCCTTAACAATTTCCTCAGAATTTTCAAACTCCCATTCAAAATTCATGGAATGCACCCATGACTTGGCAAGATTGGCCTCCTCAGTAGAACTAAAACCAACCCCCTCAAGGTTGGCGAGGGTATTCTCAAGGAAATCATCCATACCAACAACCATACCAACAATCATACCAACAACCTTATCAACAGCCATACCAACAGCCATATCAGCCTTTCCCTTATCAACAGTTCCAACAGAATCAGCCACAAAATTCATATTTTCAGTCATCACAACCTGCACCTCAACTAACCCAACCACAACAACTCCAGCTACCATCCAACCAACCTCCACCCAGACCAACTCAATTACCATCTCAACCAATATTCAGTCCTAATAATAAAGTGGAAAAACCTATGTATAATGTTGAAGAAGGACCATCATATTCCATCCTCCCTCTTCAAAATATCCACTTGAGGTCTGTAAAAGTTTTACCAAAGGATTCTCCTGTTATCACAGAAAAACAAATTGAACAAGAGGAGATTCCTAGCACAGAAGAGCTATCAATAGATAATCAAATCCAGAAGGGAAAAACATTAAATATCCAAACACCTTCTTTCCGAGAAAGGTTGGTTAAAGAGAAATTACCAATCTCTCTTCCCGAGTTTGATGTTTTAGATGAATTAAGAAATGTCTGTGTGAAAATTTCTTTATTGCAGGCTATTAAGGATATCCCAATCTATACAAAAGCAATTAAGGAATTGTGTTCAAAGAAAACCAACAAAATAAGGAAAGATCCACCAACAATTCATG
>JASDQU010247353.1:6994-23474 GCA_032191745.1 Picea mariana
ATTAATTAAAAAGGGAAAAGGGAAAAGTTAATTTCTACACCTGCCAAATTGAGTTCTAAATGAAAAGGGGAAAGAGGGAAATCTAAAATAATTAGGAAACTAGGAAAAGAGGGAAACATAAAAAGAAAAGAGAAACACAAGGGAAAATGCAGAAAATCAAACTTAGTAAGGTATCTAGCATTTAAGAACTTTCTAAATTAACTCAACTAGTAAATTGGTAATGGGGAAAGTCATTAAAATTTGTAAGGGAATATGGGGACACCTAGGAGCAATTCTAGGATTGAAATTAGGTGGGTGAGGAAAATAGGGGTAAATAATTAATTAAATTAATTAATTTATGGAGGAATGAAGGGGATGGGTGAAACTTGTACGGGGAAGATTTTTAGGAATTAATTTATTAAACATTAATTTAAATGGGATTTTGGGAAGGTAAAGGAGTTCGAAAATCTATATAAAGGAGGAAGGAGAAGGAATATAGATCTCTTCTATTTGGCGTAACATTACGCTGCATAAATCAATACTTGACTAACTTAGCTTGTGCAAGTTAGGATACCCAGCTCAGTGAGGAGTGGTAGCTCGACCTTGCGAAGCAAGCTGGGATCTAGCTGATTCTCTGGTTAGTGTGCATGGTCCCTTTGTGGCTCGGGAGACTAAGGGGGAAGAAGAGTACCCCTAGCATTGGTTGGGAGGTACCAGTGTAGTCTCGTCGGTCGGAAAGCGGGAGTTGCACAGAGTGCGCAAGACATCAACTCAGAGCGGGCGATCATGCAACAATACACTTTCTTTATTTTTGCATGGTAGATTGTAGTAGGATTTATGCTTTGGATCTGTAGTTTTAATTGGGTAAGTAAATTGATTGTCTTAGCTTTCTAGTTGATGACTAAATATTTCCGTGGCCTATAGATCGATAATTGATTGACTTCCATGGCCTTCGATTCCCGACATGTCTTGACTGCCCTGTGGTGTATTGATTTGTGAAGATTGTGGTTGTTTTTGCCTTTTGTCCCTAGCTCATCAGTCCTCGCCTGAGAATTCGGCTAGGAGCCTGATCTATGTTCATCGCTTCGACGTTAATAGACCTATGGATCTCAACGCCCTGCTTTTTTGTGCATGGATGATGAGCGAAGGAAATTTGTGTCAGCCATCTACCTCCGTTATTGTCCTTGGCTGACTGTTTTATTTGTGCCATTTAGCAAAGACCTCTGCGTATGGATTATCTTGCATCCTTGTTGGTTTTTTTCTACGCCTTGACTATTAGAATCCCTGCGATCATTTCAATGAAATTTCCCATTGGATCCTTGCGTTTCTCTTACTGTTGTCTGTGTTGTATTGGTATTCTGGCAATGGAAAAGCGAATTGATTTCATGCCTGCATTTTTGTATTGGTATCTTGGAAATGGAAAAACATTTTTATTTGTTATTCTTGCATGTTTGTATTGGTATCCTGGAAATGGAAAAAAGATATTATTTGTTAGTCCTGTCTGTGTTGTATTGGTATTCTGGCAATTGAAAAATGAATTGATTTTATGTCTACATTTCTGTATTGGTATCCTGGAATGGAAAAACATTTTTATTTGTTATTCCTGTCCGCATTGTATTTGTATTCTGGCAATGGAAAAACAAATTGATTTCATGTCTGCATTTTTGTATTGGTATCCTAGAATGGAAAAACGTTTTTATTTGTTATTCTTGTTTGTGTTGTATTGGTATTCTGGCAATGGAAAACTGATTTGATTCCCTGTCTACATTTTTATAATTGGTATCCTGGAAATGAAAAAACATTTTTGTGTTATTCATGTCTGCGTTGTATTGATATCCTAACAATGGAAAAATGAAATCATTTCCTTGTCTGCATTTTTATAATTGGTATCCTTGTAAGGGAAGGGCGTTTTGGTCATTCCTATATGCGTTTTCATTTGGCATCCAGGCAATGAAAAAGGGAAACCACAAATTTTCCATTTAAAACGTTCCTGAGATTGTCATTGAAGTGCCCACGTTTTTTCTTTTTGACAGAGATTTTCGTTGAAATGCCCACATTTTTTGCTTTTAAAAGTTGAAAGAGATTATTGTTGAAATGCCCATGTTTTTTCTTTTAAAAGTTGACGGAGATTGTTGTTGAAATGCCCACGTTTTTTCTTTTAAAAGTTGACAGGGATTGTTGTTGAAATACCCACGTTTTTGCCTTTAAATCAATTGACTGAGTTGTTGATAAAACACCCACGAATTTGTTTTAAATCGATTACTTGATCTTGCTGTAACTGCCCACGATTTTTGCCAATTAAATGTGACTGAGTTTGTTGTAAAGGCACATGCATTTTACCAATTAAATGTGACTAAGTTCGTTGTAAATAACCACGGTTTTGCCCAAAAAATATTGACTGAGTTCATTGTTGAAGGGACATGATTTTTCTATTTAGAATGTTGACTGCCTTGATTGTCGAATGACTACGAGTTGATCCTTCTATATTTGTTTTGTCTTCTTATTCTCCTTCAATTTGAGTGTACCCAACATTCTCATTGCCAAACATTAATTGCTACAACCAAGTTATTGGTCATATTAATTGCTATGTGACTTCCATGTTATTTGCCAAGCTAATTGCTACAACAATCTCAAAGGACAACAATTTCCTTCTTAATATTAATTTCCATGGCAATGTCAATTGCTACAACGATGTTAACAATCAATAGTTCCCTTCTTAATATTACAGACAGCTAGTTATTTTTGGTATGGTTACATTAGATAGACGACATGTGTAATTTAAATGATTACAAGTGTTATATTGTAGCATTTTACATTGATGTGGCTAATGTAGTTATATATTGTCATTTGATAGTTAGATTGTAATTTCAGGGATTAACTTAGAATTACCCTTTTAGATGGTGATTAATGGTTAAATGAGTTTAGGAGTATTGACCAAAGTATAGATTAATCTTGCTAAATAAATTTGTAGTTAATGATTAAATCATAATGCAACATTGCTGAACTAATTCGTAATTGAGGTTATTTCGATTGAAATTAATGCTTGATTGTAATGCAGAATTGTCGATTGATTCGAAGGTGATGTTATTTAGATTGAAAGTAATGGATATGGTGTAAAGTAGAATGGTTGATTGGATTGTATTAATTTTTAATCAGTTGGTAATTTAAAGACTAAATTATAATTTAGACTTGCTAAATTTCGATGGATATTCAATGTCAAAAACAATTTGTAATTGTTGAATAGTTTAGACTTGATGAATGGGTTGGGTGGTTGACGAATTCGTGACTCCCCTTGTAGTCAGCCTCTTGTGTCTCATCGACCTTTTGTGTGGGGTGTGGGTATAGTCTCCCTGTCAGTATTCAGCTCCTAGCACGTTAGATTTTTCTAGAGTCCTTGGTCCAGATAAGATGTATTACACCAAGGTTATTGAAATGTCTATCACATGGGGACGACATGGTTCCTGATGAGGGGATCATGGCGCGCCCTATTTGGATAGCAACGAATGATAACTTGGTCGGAGTCAGTGATTTCCATGTGAGTGTTGTCGAGCGTTGTAAGTTTGTTTTTGCACACGGGTTGAGCGCCTTCATGCATTTGGTTCATGCACCTTGAGGTTCTAGTATTTTTTCATCAAATTTGTTGCGTCGGGAGGGGAATATTGTCCCTTGGCTTGTAGGCAGGTTCATGTTGTGTCAGGCGGGTAGTCATTTCTCCTTGTCTTAACGCATGTTTCACCTTGTTTCTCCTGTGCTAGTGTGTTGAGTTGTAGTTTCCTGTTGCCTAGACTGCATGCTTACGTTCGTCATCAGTGGTGAGGTAAACTATTGTCATCATCGTCTTCTTGCCCTAAAAACAAAAAACAAAAATAAAAATTGCGCATCTGCTTCACTTGTAGTCGTAACGAAGGGGTCGTTACAAATATATGGAGAAATATGACAAATGAGAGCTTGGAACATCTTGAACCTAATCAAGATACTATATTTACAGTGAAAATGAATTCATACATGTTGTATGAATGCTACTAACCGTTGATGGCTCACAAACAAGAATGTGGAATTAGAGTCAATGACCAACCAATAATAGGAAACACAAATAGACACTAAAAGCATGCAATACCCATTGAGCTCTAGAAGAAAAAATCCTAAACTAGACAGCCCCAAGTACAGAACTAGAAAATATGCCAAACCCAAAATGCCAAGGAACATACCCAAAATTCTAGTTCGAAGACAAATAAAGTAACCACAAAGAAGGAATTCCAAACTAGAGCTAGCAACCACCTACAAACAAGAAACACAAGAAGACACCAAAAGTCCACGAACCCCATCAATCTCTAAGAGAAAATATTGAAACCAATGAACAAAATATTAAACATAGAACAAACCCAAAATACCAAAAATATTCATATGCCTATTCAATTTCAACTATGCAAGTGAGGGAGAGGCTTAGGGGTTATTATTCGAAGGACTCACACAAGAAAAAAATGTACAAACTACACAAGGCGAATCTTGAGGTTTACATTAAGGTTGCTAAAGGATTTCAGGATTATGAACCAAAGGATCCATTTTACATTGTGACTGAAGGAGGCAAAGGGGGAGAACCACCATTCAATGAACCTCGATGTCCAAGAAATCCATTGAATGCAAGTCCATGGAAATTGAATTCATAGCATAATACCTACATAAGGCCCTGCATATATTGAATGCCCAACATCACACATGCATACAAGATGTTCAGGTTGATTGACCACATCCATGTACTATAGAACGCAAGGACAATGTCAACACTGTAGATGTAGATAAAGAATTTCTAACAAAACAAAATACACTGTAATACACAAATATAATTTTAAAACAAACATTAACTTAGGAAAAAATTAAATGAAGTCTTAAAAACCCAAGCCCATCACCATAAACCCCTAATAGCCACCAGTCGTTCAATATATCTCCCACATGGAAATAAAAAACATAAACTCATATTCCCTTAATAGCCCCAAGACCTTCACAATATTGTTGGATTACTAAGAGGGGGGGTGAATCTGTAATAGAGAAATTATCCTCTTTAACCACAAAATGCAAGTGTTATATCAATGTAGCATTATCATCCAACAGTTGCAAAGTAAATAAACAATAAACAAATGAACAATCATACACATACATAGTACACCCATGTTTTTATGTGGAAACCCAAAGCGGGAGAAAACCACAAAATGTTTTTTCCTATATGTCTTTAAAAATTACATTCATTGCTCCAACCCCCTATTTTCTCAAGATACAACGTGAAGGAATCTCCAACTCCCCAATTCTTTGGTTACAACCAGAAGGAGGCTACAACCCACTAGTTTCTCAGGCTACAACCTGAGGGAAGCTCCAACTCCCCAATTCTCTAGCTACAACCAGAAGGAGGCTACAACCCCCTATGTTCTTTGACTACAAATAGAAGGTGGATACAACCACCTGTCCTTTTCCCATCTAACCACCCTAGTGTAGAAGTAGAATGATGGAACCACTATCCCACTATCACTGTGAGATATACTACTCTAAACCTGTACCAATCAACCTATAATCAACCTGTAACAACCTGTACCAATAACCTGTGCCAACATGTACCATACATCAACCTATACCTCAATCTGTACCATAAAAAAATGCATCAACCATGCATGAAACCTGTACAAATAACCTGTCACAATAACCTGTCCAAACAACTTGTAATCAACATGTACCACAAACAAGTGCACCAACCATGCACCAACTTGTACCTCAACTTGTACCATCAACGAGTGCATCAACCATGAACCAAATATGTACCAATCATGCATCGAATACACATAAACTATGAGTCATCAATATGTACCAACATCATCAAATATACACCTCATGTATGTGCCAACTCATCAACTACTTGTCTCAACCATGTACCCAACATGTACCTCAACTAAAATCCCTCATCAATTTCATCATCCAAATCTGATTTGTAACTTGGTAATAGACCTGGTGTATATGATCACATACCTGCAAACCTTCCTTAACTTTACCAACAAGAGACTATCATTTTCATCAAACTTTACTTTAGTCTCGCATGACGAATTTTGGATTAGTCAACAACCCTAACTTGCAATAATCATAAATATGTACCTGTAATGAATAAAGACATGAAAATAGTAAACAATGTTATTCATTGTATTTTATGCAATTCCTCCAGGTTTCACTACTTGTATCCTCTCAGAAAAGGAGTTATAGCAAAAATGACATACTTTATTGAATTCTGGCTTATTCTAAAGAGTGAACTTGTAGAGCATGCCCTGCACGGAATATTTGTTGTATGGATATCAAAACTGAATATAGAATACTACAAACTATACTCTAACCAATACATTTTTTCTTACTTAATTTGGATCTGTTATGAAGAATTTATGACGTTTTTACCCGAAATACTTGTTTTAGACTAGCTTCAGAACTAGCCACAAACCCTATTTTCCACTGAGTGTAACTCCAAAAATACAATCACCCACAAGATTAAATTTTTATCACAACTACTTGGATATGTTTCTTGAACGGCCTCCCAATTTCACGGTCTGAATCATTCTATAAAAAAAATTATTGTGAAAATGGTGAGATGACCTATAAATAACATACCTTAGAAAGCATCATCAAAAGAATTTATCCTCCCCGACCTTCTTTACTTCATCTTCCCTCTGAAATTCATCTTAGATATCTTTTGGTTGCCTCAGTAACTTTTAGATATTCAATATGATCAAGGGTTATTAAAAATGAGAGACCCTTGCCTCTTATTTATACTTTCCTATAGCTTCCTCAAGGGGTTACCTTCTAACCATCTTAACCCACTTTCCTTATTTTAGGGCTAACCCACTTCTAACCACTTAGTAATTTCTGCATTAACTTTATTATTTAAATAATTTCTTTTTGTACCCACTTTTACTTATAGTACACTCATCACTTCACTTTATTATTTAAATAATTTCTTCTTTGAAATAACTTTGACCACTTTGACATTTCAGGGCTTCTAGATGACTCATGAGGGTTCTCCAACTTCACATGGTCATAACTCTCTAACCGTGAGAAGTAATGTGACGTTCCAAATATCACTGGAAATGGAATGACATGTACTATCCATCTAGAATAATATTGCCTGCAAATATATCAAAGCTCATACCATTATCGATCAAACAAACTTGGGTCCATTACCCAAACCTTTTTGCTACCATACTTTCTTCAAGGGTTGACATCAATGACAGCCAACCCAATTGATCAACATATATCTCCCACATGGACATAATAAACATAAACTCTTGAAATAGGGAAAAATAGAATGTTAGTGTTAGTACTTCATTGGCTCGCGCTTAAAGTTGGACTGTACTCTCAACTTTGCTTGTAATTTATACCAAGCGGCCAGGTTAATCTTAGTAACAGAAAGGATTCTGATTATTTTTAACCACACACTTCTCAACCATCCCATATCAATTCTCATCATCTAATTTCAATTAAATTTAGAATAGGAGGAACACACCAGTGAGATGTTGCTCATGAAACTTGATTTATTGAGATAATTTGATTACATTTATAGTCAAATAGAGGATTAGATCACACTCTTATCATTGTGGATCTCTAAACACCCACAAACAGAATCTGTGTGCTTGTGAAACAAACTCAAAAAAACATTCTAAATGTATAATGTATTCTAGAAGTTTCTACATTATTCTAACATCCCCCTTTAATGGAGAATTTTTTTTTCTACAACACCTAACTTGCTTCTAAAAACTTCAAACTTGAGTTTACCAAGAGATTTGGTAAATATATCAGCCACATTATCATTTGTATTACAAAATATCAAACCAATTTTGTTTGATTCAATCTTCTCTCTCACAAAGTGATGTTGTAGCTCGATGTGTTTTGATATTGCATGATATATTGGATTGTGTGACAATTTGATAGAACTTTCATTGTCATAGTTGATGCATGTTGGACCATTTTTCTCCTCTTTGACATCTGCAAGAATTCTCCGCAACCAAAAAATTCATAGGTAGCACTAGTCAAGGCTTTATACTGAGATTATGTCGACGACAAAGAAACAATAGGCTTCTTCTTCATACTCCACGATACAACCCTCGATCCTATATGAAATGCATAGCCCGAGGTAGATCTTTTATCAGTAGGATTTCCTGCCCAATCTGAATAAGAAAAACTTGTTAGTTCAACATCAAATTAAGATCGGTATACATGATACCAAAATTTATTGTTCCTTTCAAGTATCAGAGTACTTTCTTTGCAGCTTTGCAGTGGCTTTCATAAGTCTTAGCCATGAACTGACTAATAATGATGACTGAGTATGCAATGTCTAGTCTCGTAGTGGTGAGGTAGTTCAAACTTCCCACCAACTGACGATATAAAGTACCATATGCCCCTTTATTTCCATCTTCACTGAATAACTTTGCATTCTATTCTAAGGGAGTTGACATAGCTTTACATTCACTCATATTAAATTTCTAAGAAATTATTTTGTGTATTTACTTTGAGTGATCAATGTTTTACCAGGATCTCTCCAAACCTCAATTCCTAAACAGTAATGCAATTTGCCAAGATATTTCATTTCAAATTCTTGGGACAACTGACTTTTGATCTCTTCAATTAACTTTCATGCACTGCATGTAATAATGAGATCATCCACATATAAATATATTAAAGAAACATTTCCTTCTCCATCTTTCTTAACATACAAGTTAGGATCATTTTTTATTTTCACAAACCCATGCTGATTAAAGAAGGTATCTAACTTTACATAACATGATCTTGGTGCTTGTTTCAAACCATATAAGGCTTTCCTTAACCTGTAGAATACATGCTCATGTCCCTTCTTGACAAACCCTTCAGGATGAACCAAATAAACCTCTGCCTTTAAATTACCATTTAGAAAAGCAGATTTGACATCTAACTCATGTATTTTCTAATTATGTTTTTTATCTAAGGAAATCAATACTCTAATTGTATTCAATTTAGCTACTAGTGCAAAAGTATCTTCATAATCAATTCCATCTTTTTGTGAATATGATTTTGTAAATAATCTTGCCTTATATTTATCAATGCTACCATCTGCTTTAAATTTATATTTATACAACCATTTTCTTCCAATAGGGACTTTGTTTTCAGGAAGTTCAACTAATTCCCATGTTTGATTTTTCATACGAGATTCATATTCATCATTCGTAACATTTATCCACTCTGCTTGTTCTTTAGCTTGATCATAGTTTACAAGTTCTAAAACATTCATTACATGAGACATCAATGCATAATATTTATACCTTATAGGTGGTTGAGTTTGTCATGATGACCTCCTTGGTCCTTCACTTCTTTCATCTCATCTCTTGCTTGCTCTGTGGTGACTCTTCTCCACCTGATGTATCATGACTGCTTGAAGTGTCCATGCTTCTTTCATTTTGTTCTTGAACCTGTACCTGTTCCTATTCTTGTTTAACCATTGCATATATTTTGACATGCTCATCACTATCATTATGCCAATCATTTGCGTCAATCATTGTATCAACCCTATGTGCATTCTCATGAAACACTACATCTCTACTTGCAAACAATTTATGTGAACTGGGATCAAACAATTTGTATGCTTTTTGATCAGTACAATACCCAAGAAAAACACACTTGATTGACTTTGCATCAAGTTTTCTTCTCTCATCCTTTGGAATATGTGCAAAGGTTATGGATCCAAATATTCTTAAATGATTGACATCAGGTTTATAACCATAAAGAATCTCAAAAGGAGTTTGAAAATCTAATTTATTAGTTGGACTTCGATTCTTTAAATAAGCAACAATATTAATGGCTTCTGCCCAAAAACCATTATAAATGTTTTTACCTTGAAGCATACTGCGTGCACACTCCACCAGTGTTATGTTCCTTCTCTCGGTAACACCATTTTATTGAGGTGTATGAGGTACTATAAATTTCTGTTGGATCCCATGGAATTTACAATAACTTTTAAATGCACCTGATGTATATTCACCACCCTAATCAGATCTGAGACCTTTAATACATTTGTCTGTCTGTTTTCCAGTCATAGTTTTGAATTCTTTAAAATACTCAAATACATCACTTTTTCTCCTTATGAAATAGACCCATGTATATTTATATCTATCATCAACAAAAATAAGAAAGTAGGAAGCACCAAAAAGTGACCTAGTTTGCATAGGTTCACATACATTAGTATCAATTAATTCAAGTATATATGTTTGTTTTTTCTCTGTATGTATGGGAAAATCATCTCTATGTTGCTTACCAAGTGCACATGCTTCACATGGAAAATGATCAATCTTCATAACATGAAGACCTTCTACCATTGTTTTTCTTTGCAACAATATCAAATCATTGTACTTGAGGTGCCCATACCTGTGGTGCCATCACTCTTCTATTGATATTGTTGTGGATGTCAATGCAGCATGAAGGTTCATTGTCACACCTAACTTATACAATCCACCAACATTGGTACCTATGGAAACAATCCTGTAGTGATCCTGGATATCTTTTACAACACATCTCAACTTACCAAATTCCTTGTTAGATCATTACGAGTGATAGTTGAAACATATATTAAATTCTTTTTAATACCAGGAACATACCTCACATCATGAATCTGTCTCAATTGTTCATTAGGTAATTTCACACTTATTGCTCCATAGCCTTGGAATTTATGTGATCTATTATCTTGTAAGTAAATGTGTGCGCCATCAATTTTCTCATAATATTCATCATACCATTCTTTATTACAAGTCATATGAGCTCATGCACCAGAATCTATGAACCATGCATTCTCATCAGTAGTTTCAACAGACAATGTAGCTTCAAAAATAAACAACTTAAAAGATTTTTAAATCCATCATTGACATAAGTGTCTTTATGCACAAAATTTCCATTATGTCTTTTACATCTCTGATTTGACTCATCATTCTTTCTTCTATAACAATCTTTATCAAGATGTCCAAATTTGCCACAATATTCACATTCAATATTTCTCTTAACATAAGAATGGGGATGTGTCATACCTTTTTGTTTTCCTTGAAACTGACCTATGTTCTTGTCCCACGGTTTACCTCGGTGTGATATTTTACCTATTGCAATCAAAGCCAAAACTGAGCCACTTGAGTCTAGATCATAATTCTTCATTCTCTCTTCCTCTTGAAGAAGGATACTAGTCAATTCATCAAAAGTAGGGGAGTTTGTCTAGATGAGAGTGATGAAATAAATATTTTATAATTTTTCACTAAAACCTTCAAATCTTTTGTTACTAAATCACTATTGAACACCTTTCTACCAATGTCACCCAACTTATCACTTAAATCTTTAATTCTGAATACAAAATTACTTATAGCTTCCATTTCGATAGATAATAACTTAGTCAATTCTAACAATTTCTATTTATGAAGTGTTGTGTGATTGGCTAAAAGTTATTTAAGAAAATAATATTGCATGAGGCCATTGTCAATTCTTATCCTCCCATTTCTATTTGTTGTACGCTTTGAATTTGCTAATAAGTAATTAAAAACATAATTTTACAATCGTATAAGGTCATTGTCGATTTTGATCATTCCATTCTGTTTGTCATAGTTTTGGTTAAAAGGTATATAAGAAGATAATACATTTTATTATTCATATCCATACACAGATAAAAATTTTAACGTTCAATGAAGACTTATTCTTGTTTATGTTTATATTTATATTTATATTTTTCCATCTTGAAAAACGCTTGATCCACAATATAAATATGATTTTTAAGATAATCATAACTTAAAAATAATGAAAATCAAATAGTCCACATAACATTTTCCCATCATCATAATCCACATATACATTCTTATCCAAAATAAATTATTGTTTTCCAAATAACACACAATTTACTTCTTAAAAGCCAAGAGGAATTGACCTTTCTCATTCAAACTATTCCTTATTATAAAAAAAATGATAACCTTATTTTTAAATCAAGTTTAAAATAGATCAATACTCATTTATAAGCCAACTAAGATCTAGGATAGACAAGTCTCATTTCCCTATGACTCCCATGGATTAGACTATAGTTCACAGTACATTTTTCATTCAATCATAAAAACACACTTTGTTCAACATTTATGCACAGAAAATATATCATGTAAAATACTAAAAAAAAATGAAAAATATATTATAAATTAACTTAGATATATTTTAGTTATAGATTAAAAAAATGAAGGGATGAAATCAATGAAGGAAGGTAAGGTAACTAAGCAAGGAAACTAAAAATATATGTAACAAAATATGTATTAATATAAGCTCAAGAAATACATAATCATACCAGTTTCAACTTAAGGCACTAGTAAGTGCAACAAAAATACTTCACAGCATATCATCATACCAGTTTCAACTTCAGGCACTAGTAACTGCAACAAAAATACTTCAATACAGTAGTGATAGTAACCTCCAACTTGGGATCTTATTTTATTCATAAACAGATTCCCCTGTGATTATTACATGATGAAGCACGAATCCTGTGTTTCTTCTTTCCACACATACCAGACCTCACCGGGATTAGCACAAGGATGCTGGTACTGTGGCCACAAYATTTCTGGTCTGCATGAACAAGCCGAGCATGGAGGACAGCACTTTACTGGTCTGCATGAACAGGYCGAGCATCGAGAACAGCACTGTGCTTCGCACACATGACAACATTTCGRKCTGGGAGGAGCAGGAGCAKGAMGAGGAGGAGCAGKWYKAGGWKCAGGAGCAGGAGCAGGACGAGGAGSAGGCATGGTTCCAGCGTAGACCACTTCAGCGCACCTGAATTTCTTTCTCAGCAAGTTGGCCAYRCARAYKGGATCCRCKTCTCCGATCACAGTCAACGTGCTCTCCTTCATATCGAATGACAACGAATCGAGTCCTGCAATCACCCAAACAGTGAAAGACATTCACCAAAAATAAATTAAATCGCAAGAACCCTAATAATTAGATACCTTCAATTTCCGTGACCGAATGCAAAGCGACCTTCTTGCATTTATAGCAATCAATCACGTGCAACCGCATCACAGTTTTCTGCAGATAATCAATATGTCAGCAATATCAACAGAGAATCGAAGTACCCTAGACGTCATTGTTACAAACACATCGGTACTTACATTCGCCATCGTCTGAACACTAGTGCGGGCAGACCAGGAGACTGTTATTCCTCCGATCTGACGAATTATACGAATTCAAGGGCTTTCAGAGAAAACTCAAAGTACACCATATACAATCCAGTGAAGCCTCTCAGCCCAATTTATCTATGGCGGTCGGATGAATTGTTAAAACAGCATTTGCCTATACCAATCACACAAAGCCGTGTGGATCACGTAATTCCTTGAAATATAATACCACCATTGGACCGTCGCAGCTGGGTGGTATGGCCAGAGTGTGGACTACAATCTATTGTACCATACACAGTTGTTATACATTCACATAATTTAATAATATAATTTACTGTAATATAAAGTTTTGCCAAATTGTGGTAATAGGATCAGAATATAAAAAGGAGAAAGACTTTCTAGCAGGAAGATGTACGACGAGATAAAGGGTCGATATAAAGNNNAAAATAGTGTGTTTGTTATATATATATATATATATATATATAATTAATCAAATATTCACTAGTGTTATTAAAAATTGAAAATTTGTTTTATATTTAATATTTAAATTTATAAAAGATAAATAATGATAAGGATGTTTTTCTTTTATATGTAAAATGGAGATGATGTTAAATGTTGATGATTGTTATTTTTTATTTTTAATTTTTCAAGTAATAAGAAATTAATTAATTTTTGTTTTTATTATGGAGGAGATGATATTAAATGTTGATGATTGTTATTTTTTATTTTTAATTTTCAAGTAATAAGAAATTAATTAATTTTTGTTTTTATTACGGAAAAGATTGAAATCTCCATTCATATATATATCAAACACAAACATGACACTATAAATTAATTAATATTTAATTTATAAAAGACAAATAATAATGATAATATGTTTTTTTTTTTTTATATATGTAAAATGGAAATGATGTTGAATCGTGATGATATATTCATTTTTTTATTTTTCAAATAATAAAAAATTAATTAATTTTTTTTTTTTATTATTGAAAAGATTGACAAGAAGTTTATCTAATTTTTCATTTATATATATATATATATAACATAAACATGGCATTAATAAATTAATGTAAACATGAATTTAGATACAACTATTTTAATTTCATTTTGATTTCTCTTTATGTTAAATAGATTTAGTATGAAGATGCATTTATGTTAATAATAATAATAATTGTATGAAAAATGAATTTTGAACTTATAAGATTTATTATTTAACTAAATAATAAGATAGGTTTTAATTTCATTTTGATTTCTCTTTATGTTAAATATATTCACTATGAAAATGCATTTATGTTAATAATAACAAATTTTAAAAGTAGAAAGTTTATTCTTTAACTAAATATTTTTCAATGTGAACTTTATATGAAAACAAATCAGTGAATTTTAAAAGTAAAAGGTTTATTGTTTAACTAAATATTTTTCAATGTGAACTTTATATGAAAACAAATCAGTGAGATAATATGGGACAATTATTTTAAATATGTGATAATTATTTTATTTTACAAATCACATAACTATGTGATAATTAGATTCCATATTTAGTGGGGTTTATAATTAAAGGTAAAGTATACTAGATGCTTTGTTATGAGAAATAATTATGAGTTACCTAAGTTGAAAGCAAAATGCTTAATGGGTGAGAACATGTACTAAACTACTTAAGATAAAATGGACAGTTAAGAAAGAACAAACAATGTTTAGTTGAGGAGAACAAAATCATGAAAGAATTATTTTTTCAATAATTTTAAGTGATAATAAAATTGAATCAAGAGATAATAACATTATCTCTACCTAGTGGTTGAGAACAAACTATAAAATCCTTAAAATGAAATTGTTGAGAATGAATTATAAACTCCTTAAAATGAGATTGAAAGATACGAAAAAGTTATCCCATAAAATAGTATGAAAGTGAAAGCTATGGGATAGCTATCCCATAAAATCTTTGAGACATGGAATTGCTATGAATAAATGGTGAACTTTTTATTATGAATAGATAAATGGTGAATTGGTTAAAATGAAAGTGAAAGTTAGAATATATTCCAACAACAAAATAGCATTAATATGAAAATTAGAGTTAGATAATAAGAATTGGTTCATGAACCATAATTAAATGGTTGAGAAAAAATTAAACAATTTAAAATAAAAGTGAAGACATTGAGGGAAGTCACTTATAAAACAATACCAAAATGAAATATACGAGAAATAGTGTGAATGAAAGAGTGACTTGAAACAATGATTAGGTTGAATCTTAAAGTTTAGAAGAAAGTGACTCACCTATTAAAATTAGGCATAATTTCTTTCCAAAGTTATGTATTATTACGAGAGTGGAAAGTAATTTTAAGAAAATTTGTTTTAAAATAGTTTATTAGGAAGAAGGATTGATAAAATCTTATCCTCTAATACTTGAGTATCCTCTAATAGGTGTGTATTTGACATGGTGGATAAAATATGGAAATCATATAAGATTGGTCATTAATTTCTAGTAGTAAGAAAATCAAAATTGGATAATATTAGACACAGATTCCCAATTCCTAATAATAAGTAGGATGTTCAAAGTGTGATGCCTAATTAATGAGAACAAACCCTAATGTGCCGAGGATAAAATGGAAGGATAAGAGAAAAATGTTATAATTTCTAAGTCAGAGAGAACAAACCAATAAAATAGATATTCCCTAAGATAACTTAAAGTGAAATTCAATCCTTCCAAGTCTATACATGACTACATATATGCATGAATACATAATTCATACTTATTTTTTAGAACAAATAGTGAATTCTTTAAAATAAAAGTGAAGGCTATGAAAAAGTTAGTTTATAAAATAGAAACAATTAACATTAATATAAAGGTTATGAGAGAGTTGTCTCATAAATAGCTTAGATATCTATATATATAGTTGGTGACAACAAAAAATAATTTATAATTTATATAAAATGGATGGGCAAAAAGTGAACTATGTAAAATGAAAATCAAGGATTTGATAGATTTGAGCCATAAAATATCATGAACATGAAAGCTATAAGAGTTTTCCCATAAGATCAGCGAGATAAGAAATGACCTATACTTAGTTATTGAAAACATGTAAAGTATATAAAATGAGAGTGAATAAATTGAGAGAGTTCACCAATAAAAAAAAATATGAAGACTATTTAAGATGAAATTGAAAGCTTTGATAGAGTAACACCATAAAAATATATGAAAATGAAAGAGGAGAGAAAGAACACCCGGAAATAGTATGGGTAATAATAGAGTTACATATCTTCCATTACATAGAAAAATACAACCCTTCTCTGCTCTCATTCAACATGATGCAGCTAGTAAGAAGTCCTTTAGG
>JASDQU010247355.1:0-14159 GCA_032191745.1 Picea mariana
GGGATTTTGGGAGAGCTTTGAGTATTGGACAGAGGGAGGAATTTTGTGAGTGGAATTTACAGTGCACCGGGGGGTTGATGGAGGTTTTGGGCTCGGAGGGCTAGGATATCCGTTGATATCCTAGGGCTAGAAGCTATCTAGTCGGCAGGGAGGTTGGTTTTGGGTGGCGTCCTAAAGAAGAAAGCTAAGGAAGCAAGCAAACGGCAGCATCAGGTTCAGGTTAGAATTATGAATTGTTTTGAATTAAATTGTTATTAAATTTTATTACTATGAAAAATTAGATTTCGAATGTGCTAGATGAAGTAATTTTTAAATTTTACTGTTGTGTTCGAATTCAATGGTTGTTTAAATTAATTTAGAGCCATTACAGAAGGATTCCAATGCATTGTTGAATCGATTATGCATGGACCTTCAGTGAATTTCTACAAAAAGTTTTGACGGTAAACCTTGGACAGGTTAGGAAAATCCACATCTTGCTTCATTAATTCTCAACACCTCTAAATATCAGAGAAAATAGGCATCTTGCTTCATTAGAGTCAATATTGCAACAACCATTGAGTGGATATGACTTGCAGAGGAGAGGGTGATACAACCATCACAAAACAAATTGCAGAGTTATTATTAACACAACCTCTACATAAACGATTTTGTAGAGGATGGGATTATACAACCATCTCATTAAAATAATTTCGCCGAAGTAAATACAACGATTACCTAATTACTATTTTACAGAGGAAAGTTTACACAACCATTTCTTAAAACGAATTACAGAGTTATTATTAACACAACCTCTACATAAACGATTTTGCAGAGGACATGATTATACAACCATCTCATAAAAATAATTTCGCCGAAGTAAATACAATGATTACCTAATTACTATTTTGCAGAGGAATTTTACACAACCATTTCATAAAACAAATTGTAGAGGTATAGGTAAAAACAACCATTATAGTCCCCTTTAGTTGGTAAAGATCATGGTAAACTACAGTAAACATCAGTCACAAAAATGTCAACTTGAGCATTCAGAGGAAGGCACACTCTATAATATGAACATCCACCACTACGCAGGAAGGAAGGAAAACATTACCATCTACAGTGAAAATGGCATGACCAGTGCAGGGTAAAATTTGTCATTAAACATGATAGAACAAAGAGTTAAAGGAGATTCACCATCAATCAAATTCAAGTTCATTTAATATGCAACAAGGAGCAACCAACAACCAGCCAAGGACAATAACAGAGAAGATGGCTAACAGGCTCGTCCTTCGCTCATCATCCTCGCACAAAAAAGCAGGGCATTAAGATCCATAGGTCTTTTAACGCTAAGGAGACGACTGTAGATCAGGCTCTTGGCTGACTTCTCAAGCGAGGATTGAAGAGATAAGATCGAAGGCAAACAACGATTAAGGACTCAATCAATCATAGGCAGGTGGTCAAGACATGTGGGTAAGCGAAGGTCGTGAGAGTCAACAATCGTCGAGCTAGGTTAAGGAAAATTTCAGCCATCAATCTAAACATCCAATTTGCTTACCTATTCAACATGCAGATCCAATCATAAAACCTACAACAATCTACCATTCAAACAAAAAGCGTACCGTTGCATGTTCGCCCACTCTGAGTGACATCCGCGTGCTTCGTGCAACTCTCGCTCGCTGACCATCGAGACTTCACCGGTACCTCCCAACCAATGCTATGGGTACTCTTCTTCCCCATTATCCCCTTGAGCTGCAAAGGGGACAGACACACTATCCAGAGGTTTTTTCTAGCTCCCATCTCACTTCGCAAGGTCGAGCTACCACTCCTCTCTGAGCTGGGTATCCCAACTCCAACAAGCAAATCATTCAAGTCGATAATTCTGCAGTGTAACGTTACGCAAATAGAAGATGATCTTCCTCCTTATCCTCCCTTTCTTTTATAGAGTTCTGAACTCCCTTTCTTTCCTAAAAACTCATTTAATTAAAGTTTTAAAAATAAATTCCTAAAATTTCCTCTCCGTACAAGTGTCCCTCATCCCCTACAATCCTCCATGAATTAATTTCTTTAATTAAGTAATTATCTTTATTTCTCTCACCCACCTAGATTTACTCCTAGGTGTCCCCAAATTCCCTTACAGGTTTTAAAGGATTTCCCTATAATGAAGTTGCTAATTCAGTTTAAAATTAGAAGGCTCTTAAATGTAGTTTCTCTACTAAGTTGACTTCCCGCTTTTTCCCTTAAGTTTCCCTTTTTCCTTTTTATTTTACCTATTTTCCCTAGTTTCCTATTTTTTTGATTTTCCCTCTTTCCCCTTTTACTTAGAACTCAAAAAGGAAGGTGTGGAATTTAACCCCTTTTCCCTTTTATCATTAATTCAGTATCTTTTTAAATTATCCAAAAGACAAAATAATTAATTCCCTCTTTACATTTATATCCACAGATTTTATTTCTTATGAATAATTTAATTTCTTACTCCCTTCATGTTACAAAATTTTATGAAATGTAATTATTATTTAAGTGGTTTTTATTTTAAATATTATTTTTTTTTAATTTTATCTATTTTTTTTTTTTAATTTTTTTTTTTTTTAAAGGTAGACAAAAGGTAGACTTAGAACTTAGATTTTGTACTGGGTGACATTTAATTAGGGAAATTGTTTTAAAATTACTTAACATATTATTCGTCCTAAGGCCATCTAGGTTCATTCCTCTATCATCAACAATGCGACGTGCCCTTTAGGACGCACTAGGTGCTCCAAGGGTGCCACTCAACTCATCTATTCCTTTTCATGACGTGCCTTTCAAGATGCACTATGTGCTCCAAGGGTGCCACTCACCTCTTCTATTCCTTTGCGCGACATGCCCTTCAAGACGCACTGTGTGCTCCAAGGGTGCCACTCGCCTCTTGACTGACTTGGTAGACATCAATAACCCCTGGAGTCAACACTCCGCCAGGCAAACTTGTGGGAGACTAAGGGCCTCTAAGGAATAAGGCCCCCGCCGTATTGCGTGCCCCTTAGAATCATCATGAGCGACTATCGCAGTCTGCCCTCATGGCATCGTGGATCCTCTCGAACTAGGTAATCGTTAACCTACATTTCGAGCCATGGTGGGAGTGCTAGTAGGTTGTGGCAGGGCTGTTGTCCACACCTCTACCTGAACATCTCTGGTAGTTGTGTGTGACCCCTTTACTCCATATGTGAGTCTGGTTGGCAAGCTATCATCAGCCTGTATTATAAACAAATCATGTCAGAACATATCCATATCATATCACCTAGTCAGATGTACTAATATCACAGTAAAACAATCAAACCCCAATGGCACACTCCCTGACTCGATCCGGAGCCCAAGGGGTTCCATCGATGCCTCCGCATCCTCAAGGTCCAAAACCCCACACACTCAATAAAACTGAGTCAATAGCACCTATCTGTGTCAATTTATTAAAACAACATGTCATCAACCCGTAACGCCTCATAATCAAAATCAAAAGTTTTAATAGGATAAAAATCCAGATCACTTGCAAGCAAGTGTTCTCAAAGAATAAGTTTTCCCAGTGCGCTAGAGCGGGATGTTACATACACCCCCTCTTGGCCTAAACTTCGTCTCGAAGTTTCACAGTATATATGATGAAATAAAGTGTATCACAGTATCATATGTCTATCTACCAAATAAAAATGGAAACTATTGGCGCATATCATATGCATCCTCCCAAGTCGCCGAGTGTGGACTATAATTGTCCCACTAGACCTTGACCTGATCTACCATTTGACGTCATAGTTGTCAAACGCGACGATCCAAGATGTGGAATGAATCATCTTTGAGCACTCCCTCATCCGATACCTGCAAGGAACTCATGTCAATAACATGTGTAGGATCACTAATATAATGTCTCAAAACAGATACGTGAAAAACATCGTGCATACGCCTTAAGGAATCAGGCAAGGCTAGTCGATAGGCCATGGGCCGCTTTCTCTCCACAATCTCAAAGGTTCCCACAAACCTAGGAGAGAGTTTATCTCCCTTCCCAAACTTGATCGAAATCTTATGCTGTTTAACCCGCAAGAAGACTCAATCACCAACCTCATAGCTACGGTTGACACGGTGCGCATCGACATCACTCTTCTGTTGATCATGCGCTTCTTTAATCCTTTGTCTTATTGTTTGCATTTTCTCTTCCATTTCTTGGATCACTTTTGGTCCCACTAGGACCCTATCCTCAAGCTGATTCCAACTCAAGGGAGTCCGACATGGTCGCCCGTAAAGAAACTCGAAAGGTGCCATCTTAATGGTGCACTGGTAACTGTTGTTGTAAGCGAACTCCACTAGTGGCAATAATTCTTCCCAACGCTTTTGTTGGTCCATCACGTACATGCGCAACATGTCCTCCAAGGTTTGGTTCATTCGTTCTGACTGTCCGTCAGTCTCCGGGTGATACGCAGTACTAAAGTTAAGTTGGGTTCCCAAGGCCTCTTGGAAACTCATCCAAAATCATCTGGTAAAGACCGATCCTTGATCGAATATAATCCTCTTATGCATGCCATGCAGCCTCACAATCTCACTAATGAAAACTCTATCTATGTCAAGTGCTTGATACGTCGTACACACAGGAATAAAGTGAGCACTCTTCGTCAGAGTGTCTATTACTACGAAAATCGAGTCATGTCTCCTTGCCGTCAGTGGAAATACAACAATAAAATCCATCGAAATAGCCTCCCATTTCAATTTTGGAATGTCATGTGGTTGTAGTAATCCTGTTGGGTGTCTATGTTCAGCCTTTACTTGCTGACATTCTAGACATCTGGCCACATAGTTGACTATGTCAGCCTTCATTCCCTTCTAGAAGAATAAGGGTTTAAGGTCTGCCCTCATCTTCATGACTCCCGGGTGAGCCATGTAAACTGCTCCATGAGCCTCGCTCAGGATTAACATCCTCAACTTTTCGTTTGGTGGTACGTAAATCAGACCTTTAAACCTCAATAAACCATCGCTATCAAATTAAAATCCCTCAAATCGTGGTACCATCATTGTGTTTTGTCTAATAAAACCCTCGACCTCTTTGTATCAGTCATCGTCACGCTATAAAGTTAGAATATTTTCATGTAGATTCATCTGAAGAGGCAACACCGAAAAGATGCATGGTCTCCAACTCAATGCATCCGCCACTCGGTTCACTATTCCTTTTATGTAAGTAATCTCGAAGTCGTACTCACTAAGCAATTCCGAGCAACGACGTTGTCGCATGTTTAGGTCACTTTGCGTAAATATGTGTTGTAGTCCACAATGGTCAGTCTTTAGTTCAAATTTTCATCCAACAAGGTAGTGTCTCCAAACCTTCAAGGCATATACAATGGATAATAACTCCAAATCATGCATCGCATAGTTCTCCTTATGCCTTCTCAGTTTCCTCGAAATGTAATAAATCACTCGTCCATCTTGCATCAAGACCCTGCCTAAGCCCTCCTTGGATGCGTCAGTACATACCAAGAAGTTCGCGTCCATGTCAGCGACCTTTAGTATCAGTGCTATTGTCAACAACTCCTTCAGCCTCTGAAATGCTTCCATGCATTTCTCAGTCCAAACAAACTTCTTGTTTTTCTTCTGCAACTCCGTGATCGGATTTTCTATCTTCGAAAACCCCTCGACGAACAGTTGATAGTATCCTGCTAAACCCATGAAGCTGCGCACTTCCAGGACATTCATCGGTGCGGGCCATTCCATAATAGCCTCAACCTTGGTTGGGTCCATGGTGATGCCTTCGCCGGAGATGACATGCCCTAAGTAGTGAATCTTCGATTGATAAAAAGAGCATTTGGACAACTTCCCATACAATTTGTGCTCTCGCATACACTTTAGTACCAAGCGCAAGTGCTCGTCATGCTCCTCCATCATCCGAGAGTAGATAAAAATATTGTCAATGAATACTTGGACGAGCTTGTCCAGGTACTCGCAGAACACCCCATTCATGAAACTCATAAATACCCCTGGGGCATTTGTTAGTCCAAACGGTAAAATAGTAAACTCATAATGTCCAAACCTCATCTTAAAGGTGGTCTTAGGGACTTCATCCTCCTTGAGCCATAACTAGTGATACCCTGATCACAAGTCGATCTTCGAGAACACCATCGCGCCCTTCATTTGATCGAACAGGTCATCAATTTTCGGCAATGGATACTGATTCTTGATCGTGGCCTTATTCAGTTGACAATAGTCAATGAAAATCCTCCATTATCCATCCCTCTTTCGTATGAAAATAATAGGTGCACCCCACAGAGACACACTAGGACGTATCAGACCTAGGTCCAACAACTCCTTTAGTTTCATTTTCAACTCTTGTAACTCTAGAGTCGACATCCGATAAGGTGTTCTTGATATCGGTTAAGTCCCCAGTTTCAGATCTATGGCAAACTCCAATTCCCTCTTCGACGGCATCCCAGGTAACTCCTCTGGAAATACGTCCACAAAATCTCTCACCACTAGAAGGTGTTCTAGACCTTCCACTACTCCCTTCCCATTTAACACAAGGATCGCATAAATCTTTCACCCCTTGTGCATGCTCTTCCGAAGTTGCAAGGAAGAGATGAACCTCAGGCAAACTACCTGGTTCTGACCTACAATCACACATCTTTGTCCCTCATCATCGACCAAGCTCAACCATTTCATCTTATAGTTAAGTATCGCCTCATGCGATTCCAACCAATCCATACCAATCACGATGTCGTAAGATCCTAAAATCATGACATACAGGTTGGCCCTGGTGACAAACTCTCCCAGGTTAAGGATACATCCTATAACCTTTCCTCCAACCTTTTGTTTGGCTCCCGAAGCCATCTCTATGAAGCTAAACTCATCCTGATCTACTGCCTTTACCTTAATCCTTTTTAGCATTGCACCAGAAATGAAGCTCTCTGTAGCACCGAGATCTATTAAAATACTAAGAGTCTGGTTAGCGACAGTACCTGTCGTCTCGAGCACCGTTGATTGATGCTCTGCTTGGTGGTTATTCACCACTGCATGAATCTGATGAGCCTTTCCCATATCTCCCACGGTAGTGGGTCTGACTGATCTGGACACTCTGATCCTCTCCACAATGCAGTCACACTGGTAGTGTGGCTCCCCACATGTCCAACACCCCTTCTTCGGCCCAATGGTCCTGGTACCTGAAGTAGAAGATGACGGCCCACCAACCTGGAATCCTGGTTTGTTCTGCTGAATAAGACTAAATTGGTGCTGCTGTGGGCAACGTTGTTGCTGATGATGTTGTCCCCGATAAGGTGTCTGCTGCTGAGGCATCGATTGACGAGGTGTAGTGAAAGTGGATCCCCTCTAGAAGTCATGATATCGCAGCATATGTCTGGTTGGTGTCTGATGCTATTGTGCTCCATATGAAACCTACCCTTCTAGTCTCGCTGGAGTCCTAGTCTGACCCTCGCTGATAAGATCCTCCTTCGCTATGAGGGCCTTCTGGATGGCATCATGCAAGGTTTGAGGCATCAAAATCCTAACCTTTGCACAAAGGCTGTTGTTAAGGCCGAACACGAACCTGTTGAACTTAAGTTTCTCAGTGTTAAGGTGTGGAGCATACCGGAGCAACTCCATAAAACCGGCCTCGTACTCAGGCACCGTACGACCTCCTTGTCATAAGGAATTGAACTCATTGAGCTGATGCTCAATGAATTCCTCTGAAAGGTACCTCTCTCGGAACCGTTCCTTGAACAATTCCCATGACACGTCTTCGATGACCATGTTCAATTGTGGTAGGAGTGTCTTCCACCATAGAAGCGTGATCCCCTTTAGTTAAAAGACCACCATGCAGACCTTCATGTTGGAGGTATAATTGCGAAGTGCGAAGCACATCGCCATGTTCTCCAACCATGGCTCGGTGGCTGCACCGTCTGGGGAACCAAAGAACTTAGGAAGTTTTACCTTCTCGAGTTCAGGGTGAATTCTACTAGTACTGACCGGAGCGCGTGGTGGAACCTCAACGGGTGGTGGCACCCTGGCCTCATCTCTAATGGCTGATAAATGCCTTAGACATGCACTGAAAGGATCTCATCATTTCGACTACATCACCAATTGCTATCTACTCCTGCCCGATAACCTGCTCGTCTCCCTGGGGGTTAGACCCCTCAGGCATGGATTCTATTGGAGGCGTCGCACCTCCTGCCCTCGCACCCTGTCGCCTACCTCCATGGCGTCCTCTAACCATGCTTACCTGCACACACACAAGTCAACTCGATCAACAATAGTATAATCAATCATATCAATGAAAGACGTAGCGATCCCAAGTCGTGGGTTGAATCGACTCTGATACCATATGTAAGGACCTTCGTTTCATCACGACATCAAGCCTCTCATGACAGGAGCAATTTTTTTTTTTTTTCTTTTGTGTAGGAAGGTAAAAATGACACTATACTCAACAACACAACACGACGATGATCACCACGCAAGCAACTCACACAACAACAACATGATGACCTAACAAGAACAATAATGACTACCCACACGTCCCACCCTACAATGGTTAGGACCTCCAAGACACATAAGCAATGCTCAAGCCTAGGTTCTCATCGATATTGACCATTTAAGGTCTCAGGGATGGCCACTGTTCTGAGGAACAAGGAGGTGACTACATCCCACCCCATACATACAAGTCCAAGACGACTAAGCCAGATGACCACATCAAGACCATCTAGGACACCTCCTTTCACTAGAATCAATTTTATAAACCCTTCAAGAATATTGAAGGTCTACCTTATAAAGTAATTTGCATAAAGTAGACATTGAAACATTTTAATTACGCCCGCATTGAATACTAAGTTATGATATATAAAGTAGCATTTATACACACTTACCGTCTGAGTTGTTAAAATAACGGAATCTAATGAAAGAAATATCTACTGAAAGTATAACTTGATTAATTACTTCCAATAAAAATCCAAATCTTATAAGTTTCTCAATTTTTAAGAAGTAGTTTATTGAACACAAAAATTGACATGTAGTATAATAGATTCTAATGATAACTATAATTTGACCAATGGCTTCCAATAAAATCTTAAACTGTTTTCAATAACATTAAGGATAACTCAAGCATTTTACTCCAGTAGATCATGGTGCATGAGTAAGTATACATGTATTTTTTCATCTATATGGACTTTAGATAATATGGAATATAAACTCAAACTGGTGAGATGATTTAAATGACCCTTTTTGGCTTTTTTTATGAATACCTTTTTAGGGATAAAATTAATTAGGAAAATGCTTTGAATGCTTTTATTTTTCTACTGGTTAATTGTAAATTATCTGATATTTAAATCTTTCTTATGGATTGTATAGCGTGTGCTCTGACCTCGCTAGGTATTCCAGATGTTGTGGTCGAAGATTCGAGAGACTAATTGTCCAAAATTGACTATAGTATAGACATTGAATTATCTTGTTAATGTTTCCATTTGAATGTTAGCAATTCAAAGAAGTTTATTTTTGCTGAATAGGTTTTGGCAGTCCATTCTAGATTCATTAAGATGCTTCATTTTTATTTTTTTTTAACTGCATTAGGATTTTTGAATTAGCTGACGTATAGGGTTATTACCCATAACCCATTAAAACAGTTTCCAAAGTCACTTTTTCACCCCAAAACTATGGATGTATATAGCACAGATTTCTTCCCACTTTTGATAAAAACATAGTTGAAACGAATGAGAAGTGCTGATAGATAAATGAGGTATCAAGGGAGATCATATCATTCTTCTTTATCAATCGGAAATATATTTGTTATGGTTTAAGATTTTGCAGACTTTCTTTTGTACTATTCAAGGAACTAACAAATTCTTATTCAAATGAAAAGAGAAACAATATTTGAATTCGTTACACTCAAATCAGTTGATTCAAATATTTTATTTTAATACCAAAAATCTCATAGCCAAGATTAGAGTTATGCGTAGGTTCCATACTTTGACCAATGGCTTCCAATAAAAATCCAATCTTTTCATAATATTTAAAGACAATTCAACACCAACCAAGATTCAACTATAAAAAGCAATAAATCGCTAAAAGCAAGATGCACAGGTGTAAAAATTATGTCCAAACAACAAGGTGCACAAGTGGGTATGATGGTCTAAAAGTTTAAGGTTCAGAAACTAATCACCATATGCTATTTGTTCAGAAAACTAGATTGAATTAATGTGACCGATAAGACATGCATTTACTTTAGCCAGCCTAGATAATAGTAAATACAAAATTTCTATAACCCTAAAATAGTATTGAAGATCTGTGGATTTCCAGAAATATAACTCAAATTTGAAAAGACAACTTAGAAAGCTATCAACATTGGAGGTTATTCATAGCTAATTCCGATTTCCATACCTCTTTTGTAATGACTGTAGCTAAAATATATGAAGGATTCCAATGCATTGTTGAATCGATTATGTATGGACCTTCAATGACTTTCTACAAAAATCTATGATGGTAAACCTTGGACAGGTTAGGAAAATCGACATCTTGCTTCATTAATTCTCAACACCTCTAAATATCAGAGAAAATCGACATCTTGTTTCATTAGAGTCAATATTGAAACAACCATTGTGTGGATATGATTTGCAGAGGAGAGGGTGATACAACCATCACAAAACAAATTGCAGAGTTATTATTAACACAACCTCTACATAAATTATTTTGCAGAGGACGAGATTATACAGCCATCTCATAAAAATATTTTTGCCGAAGTAAATACAACTATTACCTAATTACTATTTTGCAGAGGAAAGTTTACACAACCATTTCTTAAAACGAATTGTAGAGTTATTATTAACATATCCTCTACATAAACGATTTTGTAGAGGACGAGATTATACAACCATCTCATAAAAATAATTTCACCAAAGTAAATACAACGATTACCTAATTACTATTTTGCAGAGGAAGTTTACACAACCATTTCATAAAACAAATTGCAGAGGTACAGGTAAAAACAACCATTATAGTCCCCTTTAGTTGGTAAAGATAGTGGTAAACTACAGTAAACATCAGTCGCAAAAATGTCAACTTGAGCATTCAAAGGAAGGCGCAATCTATAATATGAGCATCCACCACTACGCAAGAAGGAAGGAAAACATTACCATCTATAGTGAAAACGCCATGACCAGTGCAGTGTAAAATTTGTCATTAAACGTGATAGAACGTAGAGCTAAAGGAGCTTCACCATTAATCAAATTCAAGGTCATTTAATACACAGCAAGGATCAACCAACAACTAGCCAAGGACAACAACAGAGCAGACGACTAACAGGCTCGTCCTTCGCTCATCATCCTCGCACAGAAAAGCATGGCGTTTAGACCCATAGGTATTTTAATGCTAAGGGAACGACCGTAGATTAGGATCCTAACTAACTGCTCAGGTGAGGACAGAGGAGCTAAGGACGAAGGAAAACAACCATTAAGGACTCAATCAATCACAGGCAGGTGGTCAAGACATGCGGGTAAACGAAGGTCGTGAGAGTCAACAATCATTGAGCTAGGCTAAGGAAACTTTCAGCCATCAATCTAAACATCCAATCTGCTTACCTAATCAACATGCGGATCCAATCATAAAACCTACAACAATCTACCATTCAAACAAAAAGAGTACCATTGCATGTTCGCCCACTGTGAGTGACGTCCGCACACTCCATGCAACTCCCGCTTGTCGACTGTCAAGACTTCGCTGGTACCTCCCAGCCAATGCTAGGGGTACTCTTCTTCCCCCTTATCCCCCCGAGCCGCAAAGGGGACATACACACTATCCAGAGGTTTCATCTAGCTCCCAGCTCGCTTCACAAGGCCGAGCTACCACTCCTCTCTGAGCTGGGTATCCCAACTCCAACAAGCAAATCATTCAAGTCGATAATTTTGCAGTGTAACGTTACACAAATAGAATATGATCTTCCTCCTTCTCCTCCCTTTCTTTTATAGAGTTTCGAACTCCCTTTCTTTCCTAAAATCTCATTTAATTAAAGTTTTAAAAATAAATTCCTAAAATTTCCTCTCCGTACAAGTGTCCCTCATCCCCTACAATCCTCCATGAATTAATTTCTTTAATTAAGTAATTATCTTTATTTCCCTCACCCACCTAGAGTTACTTCTAGAATCACTCCTAGGTGTCCCCAAATTCCCTTATAGGTTTTAAAGGATTTCCCTATTATGAAGTTGCTAATTCAGTTTAAAATTAGAAGGCTCTTAAATGTAGTTTCTTTATTAAGTTGACTTCCACTTTTCCCCTTAAATTCCCCTTTTTCCTTTTTATGTTACCTCTTTTCCCTAGTTTCCTATTTTTTTTATTTTCCCTGTTTCCCCTTTTACTTAGAACTCAAAAAGGCCGGTGTGGAATTTAACCCCTTTTCCCTTTTATCATTAATTTAGTATCTTTTTAAATTATCCAAAAGATAAAATAATTAATTCCCTCTTTACATTTATATCCACAAATTTTATTTCTTATCAATAATTTAATTTCTTACTCCCTTCATGTCACAAAATTTTATGAAGATCATAATTATTATTTAAGTGGTTTTTATTTTAAATTTTATTATTTTATTTTATTTTATCTATTTATTTTATTTTTTATTTTTTATTTATTATTATTATTATTTTAAAAGGTAGACAAAATTTTACCCCTAGAGTAATTTTAGACTTAGAACTTAGATTTTGTACTGGGCAACATTTAATTAGGGAAATTGTTTTAAAATTACTTAACATATTATTCATCCTAAGGCCATCTAGGTTCATTCCTCTATCATCAACAACGCAACGTGCCCTTCAATATGCACTAGGTGCTCCAAGGTTGCCACTCACCTCATATGTTTGTTTGCGCGACATGCCCTTCAAGGCACACTATGTGCTCCAAGGGTGCCACTCGCCTCTTCTGTTCCTTTGCATGACGTGCCCTTCAAGACACACTACGTGCTCCAAGGGTGCCACTCGCCTCTTGACTGACTTGGTAGACATCAATAACGCCTATAGTCAACACTCCGCCAGGTGAACTTGTGGGAGACTAAGGGCCTCTAAGGAATAAGGCCCCCACCTTATTGCGTGCCCCTTAGAATCATCGTGAGCGACTATTGTAGTTTTCCCTCATGGCATCGTGGGTCCTGTTAAGGTCCTAACCTGCACATAGGTAGACCAATGTATTCGGATGTAATAAAGGTCAATATTAATAAGACCTTTCAATAAAATAGAATAAGGCGGATGTAAGAAGACCTAATAGAAGCTTCTGCTTCTAGAAGGATATTCCTCTAGATGCTTCTCTTAATAGACACATTTAGTATAAATAAGGGTCGAGGGTATGAAAACCCTAGCTTGGAGATTATTGTAACAGAGCGCTACTCAACTGGAGGTTGCCTCCTCGAAGAGGCCTGTGAACATTGCTATCTGAATCAAAGTGTTGTTTCTGTTGCTATTTCGTATATCATTTCTGTGTATTGTGAAGATTATGCTGGATATTTTACTATTATTCTGTCATTTCTATCATTTCATTTTTGTTCTACATATTTTATATATCTGGTATCTTGCAAGTGGTATCAGAGCACTTTCCTTGGCAGAAATTGTGGGTATTTTTTTTTCAGGGTAGAGATGTATTCTGGCGTCTTTAAGCCACAGAGATATGTCGTTACGCGCATAAACCCACAGTTGAGGGATTCATACACACAGGAAATACAAGTGGTTCTTAAGCGCACATATGTTGGCCACCCTTGTAACCCCTGTTGGTACCCCTTCGAGTGGTAGCGCATCAGACAACACCTGTGTACGGATCAGCCTAGATTTCTTGAAGCCCTCTTTAGATAAACCTATTGGTCATTGGACTGCTATAGTGTCACCGAGAATAGCACTCGGGAAGATACTCTCTAGTACCTGGGTAGTCGGGTAGTACGGCTAAGGGTATGGTCTATCCTCCTTAGTTAGTGCCCTGAGATATTGGGCCGAGTACTACTATTGGACCCTGCACGTATATCAGAGAGCTATAGCACAGGGAAAACCCTTGTCTGTAGAACCCTTGAATACCTAACCCTTGGGGAACATAAACAACAACATAAACAAATTAAACCAGCGAGATCTATTGACGTGCATCTGTGTTGGCATTGCTAAGTAAATACTCTTTGGTTCAGAATTTGGGGATTTCAGCACTGCAGCATTCTTCAGACCAAAGTATAACCCCGCAGC
>JASDQU010247356.1:0-16576 GCA_032191745.1 Picea mariana
AGAGAGACGAGGGAGGGAATTTATCCGTTAAGGGAAAAGAGGAAGGGTAGAAGTGGTGTATATATATATGTCTAGAGGAATAGTTGAAGCTAACATTCTCCTCTATCATTTGCGTTGGCAGGGAATTTTGTTCTGTTTTCAGTGGAAGCGCTTCTTCTTGTGTGTGTCTATCTCTTCTTGTGACAGATGTGCCTTCAAATTTGAGTTTGGCGAGCGTGAAGGGAAACAAGATCGCTCGACAATCTTTTCAATTTTAGAGAGTCTGAAAAGGGCTTAAAGAAGACTCAGGGGGGCTACTTTTCTCAAGTAATCCACACGAGATCGAAAATAATAAATACAGTTTCATTGGATGTTTCTTTCAAAATTTAAGCGAGCTTGAAAGACAAAAAACCATGCTCATTAGGGAGTCTCATGGGTAAGTCCAAGAATGATGACTAGAAAGAAGAATGAGGCTTCAATACATAAGTCATGGCAGGACTAAGAGGACTCTTCTACCTATGAATTACTTTGGCATGGGCACCAAATGGAAAACAAGACTCTAACTAGGATGCCCATGGAAGGAAGGCTCTACCACATAAATTACGACACACTTATCAACAAGGAAGGTTAGTGTTGCAATTCAGTGGGATTAGTCCTAAAGCCAAATGAACCAGGAAACAAATAATGTAAGTAGGGAAAAATCTAAACTATATGCCAGTTTTGAGGTCAATACCTGTCAGAACGGATCAGTACGATGAACAAGTGTCAAAGAAAAATGTCTCCAAGATCTTGTATATAAGGCCAATAACACTTATCCAGAAGTTAATAATATGGATAGAAACTTCAAAAATTAAGAGGTGCTATTGAATACAAAACTTGGAAACAATAAACCTGGACTGTACAATATGGTACAAGACACTGCATAGCCTTATGACTCATGCATAGTACTAGTTCAGGTAGAGCCCACTGCTAAGCTCTAACCAAGAGTCTCTTTGGTAGTCAACCTGAAAAGTCTCCCAAAAAGGAAGAAAACACAAACCATGGTGTAAGTACTCCCATGGTATAGAAACCATAGTCATGGATTCAATGATAGCCTCATTCGAAGGCAATTCAAAATCTGAGAAATCACGTGAACGAGTAGGATTGACAGTCCCAAAGGGTGAAGCAAACTAACCATATTCCATATGACGATGGAGGTTTTGGACAGGACTGACAGAGTCTATCAGCAAAGAATCATAAGCACGAGGGTTTGAGGATGTACAAATAGTGAGATCGGACTCAAAAGGAAACTCAAGACCACTCAGACCAAGAGGGCTAAGCAAGGGCTCCCATGCCCCCATAGGATAAAAATACTAATCAATTGTCAAGACCATGTCTTGATAAGGAAAACATGATTGCACAGGTTCCTGCTCAGAATCAATTGAACATTGAGGATAAGATGCCACATAATTAACCTGTGGCGGGGTAGAGTCTACACGAACACTAGGAACATATAAATGGGCAGCTTGAACTAATGTCAAATAGGATGGTTATTATCAGATGCCAACCGGTCGATAGTGACAATTCTTCCATTATGAGGGAAACACATCACCCAAAAGAGCGTAGACACCACAACATTCACAACATATACATAATCACTTCTGAGAATCATATTGAAATCTAACAAGCCTTGCACCACTATAAAATCGACAAGGACATTATTCCCACCTAATGATATAGGAAACTGAGAAAGAATCCCTAAATATTCACTAGGACGTCTGTCAAAATTCAACAACTCATGCGAAGCAGACACAAGCTTGGGAGATCCCAAGGCTTGCCAAGTCGAGGAGCATAAAATACTTGTGGAGGCTCCTTCATCCAAAATACATCGATAACTGTTTTTTGAATTAACTTCAACCCTTATTTGAAAGGTGCAGAAGAAGGAAGATGAGGCTCAACAAGGTCATTCCAATCAAAGGAAACCATTCTAGGACTTGGAGGGGGTGTTCTCGAAGTGAGTGGAATTGCCCCTTGTTCTGAAAGTACTGAACTAGAAATGTTAAAAACATAGTTGGTAGACACATCACTCCCCAAGAGAAGAGTGGGATTAGCCGAAGATTGAATCAATGTGACCACTGGCTAAATAGGATACAAGAAAACATGGTCTAAAGGCTCATTACCCCCCAAAAGAAGAGTGGTATTGGTTTAATATTGCATCGAAACAACCACTTCATCAACCAATGGTTGAATAGATTGTGAGGAAACCTCAGAAGACTCTAAATCAGAAGATCTTGTAGATAGGGACCACAATATTCCTACCTCTGGAAGGTCAGGGCATAAATGAGTAAGGTGATCTCCCTTTCAAAGCTTACAAGGGAACTTAGGCTTATGTCCTATCTGTCTAGGTTTCTCAACAGAATTTGTGCCCCTAGCATGACTAGCAGTGGTTGGTTTCATATCACTCATATGATTGCATTGACGAGACTCGTACCCCCAACATGAATTGATATGGTTGTTTGCACATCTCCAACATGACTTGAAGGGGTTAGTGATTGGTCAATAACATGACTCACAGAGGCTATAGACCTATTGCTAGTATGACTAGGAATGACTAGAATTTTCCCCCCAGCATGGCTAGCAGTGGCTAGGTGATTTCCCCCAATTTGACTTGCAGAGGCTGGGTGTTGGTCCTCAACATGACTCGTAGAGGTTTTCGACCTATCCCCAACATGACTAGCAGGGGTTGGTTGTTTTACCCCTGCATGACTTGTAGAGGCTAGGTGTTGGTCTTCAACATGACTTGCAGAGGTTGACGACCTATCTCCAACATGACTAGCAAAGGTTGGTTGTTTTCCCCGAGCATGACTTGCAGAGGTTGGGTGTTGGTATTCAACATGATTTGCAGAAGTTGACAACCTATGTCCAACATGACTCACAAAGGTTGGTGATTTCTTCTTCCTATTCTTCCTCTTTCTATTTTGTTTAGACTTTTGATTACTAGTAGTTGGACTTTCACCAAAGCAAGCAGAAGGAGTAGGAGAAAAATTTGTTGATGAAGGAACATCAACATGATGCCCATGAAACAAGGTGCTTAACTGAGAAGCGTCAAGACCATTCAGGACATTTGGAATGGTACCCAACCAAACTGGCAGTCCCATATTCAATCCAAGAATGTACAAAGTGGCCATCAAAGGGACACCAACATTTCCAAAAAAAGGAAAAGCACAAGAATCCCCTTGAGAAGGGATTCCTTGGTTGGTATCATTAGGAACTTTATCCATGAAGATATTACGCACAGGTTCTCCCCTTGCAGGATCATTCAAGTCCATAAAAATATCACACATTGACTAACTCACTATGGAAAACTAGGGAGCACATAGCACACATTAAAAGTTCCTAAAGGAAAATCAAGCAGACAACTAACTAGTGGGAAGGAAAGTTACGCCAATCAACACTAGAGAAACTTACCAGTGCAAGTGTAACTCGAACACAGAAGCACCCTCCGGGTATACTCTACAAAGCGGGATCCAACGTCCACCCTAAGTACCGCGGTATGCCCCCGTAGTCACCTGTGTAAGTCCATAAAAATTGGAAACTAGGTTGCCAGCTCGCAGTCAGTCACCATGCAGGTACAATCAACAGTCATGTTGATTGTAATGAGTAGGATAACAAGTCTGAAGCTTTTCAAGGGTGTCAAATCAATTGGTCTGGAATAAAATTGAGATCTCGAACAGATTCAAGGTCCATGAAGCTCCGTAGACAAATGCGATATGTATTGTTCCAAGAAAGAGCCTAAATATACAATCCCCACTACATTTTGTCTTGCTTTGGAGGGGTTGTCTCCTCTACCTTTCCTCACGCGACCTTGTGTTCAGCCCCTATATTAGAGGGGGGTCTCAGCTAACTCTTACGACGATGGACTTTAGACACTCCCTATCTCAAACTCCAGTGTTTGTTTTAAATGGCCTTGAAGAGTTTCCTCTTCACACCTATTTCAAGGACCTAAAAGCCTAGACTAGTCGGTGAACCCTACAAACAGAAAGTCTAGTAGATTTTACGTTAAGTGTTAATTTTATGGTCTTGATTTACACAAAGGATGTGAACGTACAACTTATGTTGTTTCAGACTCTTGCAATTCTTTTGAAATGTTTTTAAGATGAGAAGAAAACACAACAATATGCTAATTTCTTTTTCTTTTTCAAATAACAATGCAAAGAAAATGAAAAGAAAGAAATGGACAAAATGATTTATTTATGTTTGTTTTTTTTTTTGTTTTTTTTTCAAAGCAAAGATAGGATAAAAAGAGAAAATAACCCAAGATTGACTCAAACCCTAGACCAACTACGTAAACACATGGACTCAATAGAAACCAAAGGAGGATCTAAAACTTGAAAGTTCACTCTAAACCTCTAGGGAAATCAAAATAAGACCAAGAAACAAGTTGAAAATGAATCTTTAACCCAAGCTAAGGCAAAAAACAAAGACTCTGTAAGGTCCAAGAAAGCCCTAGGAAGCCTAAACTTATTTCAGGAAAGAGAAATACCTCTCTTTTTTTAAAAACACTTTCAAGACATAGAGACATGGGTTGTTGCACTAGCAACCTGTGTATGTATGCGGGTTGTCTATTGGGTAGACTGTGTATGTACACAGGATGAGCCAAATCAGAGCACATACACCTCTAGGATTTCTCAAAAAGAAAAATACTAGGTAGACTGACTAGGCAGGGAAAACTGGTAGGCACCTTAGAGGTGGCTAGAGACCCTTAAAAGACTCAGCGAACTTGATAAAAACTCAAAAGGAAATAAAGAAGACAATACAAACCCAAAAACCTCCCTCTAAAACCCTATATATACTCCCCAGTATGGTTACCAATTCTGCTAGCAGGAAAATCCCCCTATAACTATACCAAGGTTCTAAGTATAGACATAGCTATGAAATCCCTTAAAAGATAATCTAATTCCTATACTACCCCAAACATTCCAAAATAGATGAACAATATGCTTTTACTTTTGTGTGTGAGCAATATGTGTGTGCTTTTACTTTTATGTGTGAGCAATATGCCAATCTAGTACTTGATTAGCCAATGTATCAGTTAGTTGATTAAATCTCCTAGGAACGTGAATATAAGTAATATAATCAAAATAGTGTTCTAAGAGGCATACCCTAAGGAATCATCGATGAAGGGTGGGATTGTTGACACAATATACTCCATTTCACTGAGACATGACCAGTTGAGCATCTAGATAAACCCAGAGGTGAGAAATACCATGTGACAAGACACCACATAGTAATTCTATTACAACATTATACTTAGAAACATTATTGGTTGCTTCACCCAGACAAATACCTCCAAAAGAAATCAACTGACCAAAAGGTGTAAAGATCACCCAAGCTGTAGAAGAAAGCCTCTGAGTGTGTCGGCTAGCACCGTCTGCAAACCTAACATAGACCTCTAATTCACTTGACATCTACCACGGTGAAAAATAAACACAATAAACTACACGTCCATAAAACAAAAAGATAAGACTGTGTAAATAAAACTATACATTATATACAATAAGTCACGCTCATGCGATCTATCTAAGCGTAATACTTCTTAAGTTAAATCCCATTTCTAGGCTCTGATAAAGTGTTACCCTCGAAATCAACCAGTTGATAGGCACCCTTTTCTAAAACTTTCTTAACAATGAACTGTATGAACCACATGGTTTGAACTTGCCTGCCCCCAAGGGATATTTATCTTGGTCATAGAACAGGAAAAGATTGCCTTCAGAGAAAATCTGAGGGTGGACAGAATGATCATACTGACACTTGACACGTTGTTTGTGAACCTCATTGGCCAAGGCTGCATCTTGATGTTTCTCATTGATCTGCTCTAGATATAAAATATGCTCTTCAAGTGGGGTAGTGTCAGGAAGTAGTTCCACTGCCAACTTAAGAGAAGGGATTTGGCATTCTATGGGAAAGACTACCTCTAGATCGTAAATGTTTTGGAAAGGATAACAACTAGTATCAGTATTAACTGAGGTTTGATAAGCCCAAAGTGTCGAGTACAACATCAAATTCCAATTTGACTTGGTCGAATTGATCATCCACTAAAGAATATTATTGAGAGACTTATTAATATCCTCCACTTGACCATTCGCCTGTGGGTAATAAGGTGACTAATGTTATAGCTTAAACCCAAGTTTTGATGTTAACTCAGACATCATCTTGTTTTGGAAGTGACTGACATGATCTATGACAATCTCCTTCAAAATATCGAACCTGACTACAATCTGGTTAGAAACGAAAAGTGTATTTGTTTCCTCGTCATTGTTGAATGTCAACATTGCTTCAACCCACTTAGTAAATTAGTCTATTTCTATGATGATATAACGATGCCCCCTAGCTGAAACTAGGTGGCATGTAGTGAAATCAATCCCCCACTTGGACAAGGGACCAACAAAATAACTGGGAACATGGGAGTTGGGTTTTTCTACATTTTCCGAGAGAATATCTGGCATGGGTGACACTTCTTGACCACCTCTACACAATCTTTGATTAACAAGGGCCAAAAGTATCCAACGTGAAGAATATTTTGGGTTGTTTCCAACCCAGATATGTGACCACCACATGCTCCTGTGTGACAATAATTTAACACAAGTTTTTCCTCTTTGTGAGTGAGGCATCGACGGAGAATGCAATCCACTTGTCGACAATATAAATTATTGTTGAGGATAAGATAGTTACGCGCATGATGGCGTATTCGCTAATGCTCATCATGAGAAGCAGAAGATGGGCACTTCAAAGTCTGAAGATACAAAAATATATCTCCATACCAAGGGTCCTAAGATGCAATGAGGAAAATATCTTCATTAATCAATGACTCTTCGAGCAAAATATTACCACTCTTGACCAGAAGATCTGTGATCATTTCAACAAAGACCAAAGACTTTTTAGACTTTTCTGAAACAAAATCCAAGTCAAATTCCTGTAGGATGACAATCCATCGACTGATTTTCCCATTGATGACCTGTCGTGTTAACACATATTGAAAAGGGTTCATGACAGCTATGACAGTGGTCTTGCGAAGTAACATGTAATGAAGGAACCATTGGACATCATGAATATCTACCAAAGAAATTTTCTCAACATGTGTGTAGTTGAGTTCCGGTCCTACCAAGCCTTGGCTAAGATAGTAGATAACATGCTCTTCGAGCACGTCATCCTCTTGGACCAAGACCATACCAATAGTAGACTCTCCAGCAGCCAAATACAACAAGAAATCCTTTACATAATCTAGAGGATTGAGCAGAGGGGAAAACCTCAGATCATGTTTCAACGCTTCAAAAGAGCATTGAGTCGCTTCATTCCAACATAATGGGACCCCTTTTTTCAAGAGACACATAAACCCTTTAGTAATCTTGGCATAGTTGGCAACAAAAATCCAAAGAAAGTTAACTTTCCTCTCTAGACTTTGAAGCTGGGGGATTGTATGCAGGGGAGGCAATTGAACTATTGCTTCAATATTCATAGGATCAACCATGATCCCTTTAGTTGACATGATAAAACCTAACAAGTGTCCCGATGTTACACAAAAACTACACTTATTTGGATTCAGGCGAATCTGATAGTAGCGACACCTCTCAAAGATAAGTCGTAAATGGGTGGGATGATCGGATCTCTTATGAGAACGTGATGCTGTATCACCAAGATGCACCTCGACTATGTATTTGAGGTCGTGGAAAGAAAAATACATGGCCCACTGAAAAGTGGCTCCAACATTCTTAAGGCCAAAAGGCATTTTTATGTATGCGAATGTACCCCAAGGACAAATAAATTTCATTTTATGTTGGTCCTCGGGCTTGATATGAATCTGGTTATACCCAAAAAAAATATCCATAAAATAAAAGACCTCACAACCCGCACATTCATCACCAATATGGTCAATGAATGGGGTTGGAAAATGATCTTTCGGGCAAGCTTTGTTCGGGTCATGAAATTCAATACACATGTGGATCGTACCTTTATTTTTGTTGATAGGAATAGGATTCGACATCCATTACATCGATTTCATAAGATATATGAAACTAGCCTTGATGAGTTTCTCTACCTCAACCTTGATCGTTGTTGTCTTGTGAGGATTGATTGGGCGAAGCTTATTTCGGATAGGCTTAACATCGGGGTAAGTTGTGATCTCGTGTTCAACGATACATGGTTCAATCCCTGGAATCTCTTCATAAGACTAGGAAAATCCGTCGCCAAAATCTTTAAATAATTTAATGTATATTTGAATCTCTTAGGGGGAACAATATGCTCTGATGTAGATGTTTTCCACGACGCGAGGGGTTCTAGAGATGTCGATAGGAATTTTTTCAGCTATACTTTCCATGTTTCCCTCGACTTATATTTTGTGTATCGCCAGAGAGTTAACAAGACAAGGGGCATCTCCATTCATGGTCGTAACGAATTCTCCTACCTTTATTCTCTTCAATTCGAGTAAGAAATAAGATTTATGGTGAAGATCATCCCAAGGTTTGTCTGGCCTAGTGATTGCTTCCAAAATCACCTCGTCAAAGGGAAATACTAAGTCCAAAGGATCATAAGTGGTGAGAGAGTATTGAGCCCAAATAGGCTCGAGAACGAGATCTAGCTCATGTGGGAGAGCCGGATCAGGGTTGGCCAAGGATTGCTAGAAAATATTGTACGCAACCTCAACAACGGATAAGGGCGTAGACATTACAGGGTTCCCTATCTCTTCCATCAAATCTGATGGGGAAGTTAAAATCCACGAGTTGTTAAATTAACTCATTCTAAAAGACATGACTTGAAAGATCATAGCCTTCAACTAGTCAAGTACAACCGAAATAAACTTGACATCATTAGCAGGTGGAGGATAATCAAAATTCTACATTAAATATGGAAACAATTTGGCACCTAAGTTGACGATACCTGGTTGCGGGTTGTCAATCATCAGGACCATGGATGCCCACGATGAAGGTTCAGAATGGGAGAAGGATAACTGATCAACGGTTATGATCCCGCCTTCGTGAGGAAAACATAAGACCCAAAAAAACGGTGGATACAACCACTGTCATAGCGTAGGTCCAACTCTAGCCTAAAAAAATATTGTAGTCAAGAGGTGCATCAACTACTTCTACTTTGACGCATGCAATTTTTCCCTCCAATTGCATGGGAAAGAAGGGAATTATCCCATTTGGTCTAAAAGATCAACCATCAAATGCGGTTACCAAAGTGGGCGACGAAGACTACTCAAGTTGGTCGATGGCCTTCCAACATGTCAACGACATCATGCAAGTCAAGGCACCCTCATCAACAACCGTACAAAAAATGTTCCATGTCAATTATTTCATGGCATACACCACTACTATCTGAAAAGTGACATGGTGAGGAAGACGAGGTTTATAATCTGTAGGGTCAAAAATAATCTTTCCTGAGTTAGTAGTCTCAGTCACTCCCAAGGCAGACAACAATGCTTTGCTCTGTGAATGGAAACTCTAGAGGAATTCTAAAGAAAACATTGTACAAGACGTTTATGCCAGATCCTCCACGACAGAGTAATTCTGAGTAGCCCTTTCATTCGGGTTGTGAGAATCCTTTTTGAACGCACCCATAGGGATGCGATTCATAGTTTCTCCCACTGTCTTCTCAATTTGAAGAGGAGGTAGTGGGTTGGGGACTTATTTTCCCTTCTCAGCAGATTCTGGCATTTTGTAATTATGAACCTTGGTCTGCATATTAGCTTTAGACTTCATCATATACACGTTTGTGTCTCCATTGTTAGCATTAGGCATGTGGTCTCCCTAATTTCCCCCAGGCGCGTTCGTGGATGAGGAAACTTGAGTCAAATTTTTCCCTTGTGGAAAAGGGTTAGTTAACACGACGAGCTACTATTGTGCCAATAAATTTTGGGCTTTCTCAAGCCAAGGAAATCGGTGAGTCAAGTGGTCATCCGTGCAAATCTTACACATAAACTTCACCTTCCTCTTTTCATTTTTTCCCTTGCCATAATTATTCACAGCCTTCTTATCCCCCTTACCTTTCTCCTCATGCAACCCTTCCTCCTTCCCTTGGTGATATGTTGGTTGCGAGAAGCTAATGAGGGATTTATGCACTTGGAACCATGACAGAGGAGCCTGAACTTGGTTCATGGAGCGGTTTCTAAGAAAGGTTGTAATCCTTTTTATCTTGAAATTGAATAAAAGAGTTCATCCTTGTCCCAAAACCCTATGTTTACATGTTTTTGTTAATTTGCGCATTTATATCTATGTCTAAACTTTTAAAGTGATTAGTAGAGATTTCATATGTTGTTTCATTGTATTTCTAACCTTTTACAGGTCATCTTTGGGAGGAGATTCGTGATCTAGGAGGCGGAAAAAAATGAAAGAGGTTTACACCAACCGCAAGGACTAAAGGTGCACTCATTAACTATCTTTCCTTTCTCTCTCGTCATTTTGTTTAGATGGTTTTGGGGTAGATTAAGGGTAGAACGATATTTTAAGGGAGTCACCAATTCTGATACGAGGAAAATCCCCCTACACTGGGTCTAAGGTAAAGGAAGAGCGGTAAATCCACTGAATGGTTTCCTAACTCAAAATGGTTAGGAAACCCTCCATAACCTGTAAAATCCACCGAACTCCATGCAATTTTATATTTTGTGCAGCTTTTGGAGGTAAACGCGGGCTAACTATCATGCAACACGCATGTGTACACGGGCTATTAGTGCAGCAGGGTGCATACACTATCCAAAAAATGTTTTTTTAAAAGGAAGCCTCAATAGTATTTTGGAAAAGTATGCCAATGGAAAGGACAATGTCTTGTATGCATAGATAAGGCATTTTGGACTATAAAAAATATGCAAAATGTAAAGTGTTTGGTGATACTTTTGTAAAAATATTCAAATTTCTAAGGATTTTGTATAGTTTCTATAATATTTTGGTGATTTTTAAGGTATTATAATTTTATTCTATGAAATTTGGGTGAATCATTTTTAGAAAAAATGGAAATTGGTGAATCGTGTTTTGGGAAAAAACATGGAAAATTAGCCCATTTGAGAAATTTATCCCTTAAAATCATCTATGGCACCAACCATTTTGTGCTTGAGTACAACCATTATTGGGTTGTGTTTATGCTGAAATTGTGGTCGGTGTGCCTGAAAAAATAGGATGTTTTCCTATGGTGCATTTTCCTATTGAGGAGCTCCTATAGTAGTTGAGAGTTCTTGGAGTCCGCAACTATGATATTCTTATCCAATTGAATGCACTAGATCCCTGGAGGGAAGTGGGAAGGCATTAGGGACTGTGTGGAAGAGAAGGGGGATGCAATTCCTTGGGTTGTGTAGGTTGAGGGGAAGATAGAGTGTGGACTAGAACTGCTATTGGAGTAGAACCTAGGTTTTTGGGTTGTTGAATGTGGAGAGTGAACAACCAATAGGGACAGATCTCCTTGTGCACTCGTATCCTTAGCTCAAGGGTGACTTGTTGTTGAGAATTGGAACAACAATCCTATGGCAGGGAAGAATGTCCTATGTATGCAACCAATTGGTTATTTTATAAACATATAAGTTTTATGTTATGTTTATTATGTTAATTATGCTATCTAATGTTTTGTATGAATGTTGTAGTGTTTTGTTGAATGTTTGCATTTGTGTTTTTAAATATGTTGTTAGTTGCATGAGAAAAATTATGGGCCTATTTCCCCTTTGTTTATTTTATATGCATGGGGCGTTTTTAATTTTAATTTTAGAAAGTTGGGTATGTTACACAAAATCACACAAGACATTTTATTTTTAGACACATGACTAAGATATATGGATTTATATTCACTTGACACATGGCATATTCTTTCCACTTCCAAGAAACCCTTTCACTTACATCTTTATAAGAAGGGTACATTGCATAGCAGTTAGTCCTAGTATTTTATTTAAAATTATGGTTTTTATATATTATCTCTCCTTTATTATCTTTATGCACATAAAATTCCTTATAGTCCATTAATCATTAATCATGCTCAAACAACAAAAAGAAGATGCATGGAAATACTTATATTTTGTAAATTTTGTAACAATTTAAGTTATAATGAAAACAAAAAGAAACAAAAAAAATTACAATCCATGTTACAATTCTAGGTAGTTAATGTATTGAATACAACTCACCTAGATTTCAAATGCTTCAATCTCTTCTTGACCTTGGTGTTGGAAATCTAACTGTATTTATTTCATTCATTTACTTTATATTTTGAGTATAGTTTGCCATGCACAAGTCCATATATATTGCATATTGAAACATCTATGATACCTCACCTTACAATGCATGATACTGAGATTAAATAGCTTATTCAAGTGACATGCCAGTTTAAATTTTTTCTGGGATACAACTTTAAACATTCTCAATTTCACCAAATGGCTTCAAAAGGGAAGCAAGAAACTATTTGAAGTGAAATGGAGTTGGAGTCACATTCCTACATATTTCAAGGATGGTCAATGCTAGATTTTTTAACAAACTGCAATTTGGTTGAAAATGAACTACTTGAATCCTTGGTAGTTTGGTTTTGATCCACTTATATAAGATATACAAAGTGGAGTCCAAAATGACAACCGAATTCCATGCAACAATTATGATGTTAACAATAGATCTATTTAGTAATAAATATAAGGATTACAAATTCTTTGAGCCAAGATCAAGAATGCAAAAGAGAAACATGTGTTAGAAGTTAGGCACTTTAGGAAAACTACTCGGAAAGCACATAAATTTATGGGTAAATGCCTAATAATGTGATAAGTGACTTGTTAATCAGACCCAACCTTTCTAATTCCATTACATAATTTTGATCTATGGAACAACTCTATAAAATAATGCACCTCACGTGTATATTATTTTTATTGTAAATATGTGATAGTCAACTCATCATATTCAAAACATGGAAACACTAGATTTAGGATTATCTAGAAATATGTTTAACTATGTTTTCTTGATTCTCGAGACAACATATGTGTCATCAATTGATCTCTTTGAATGCTCAGTGTGCCAGCTAAAACACATGCATTTCAGTGTCCAACAAGTTAAATACTAGCTATGGAAAGTAATTCAATAACATATGATAGTAGAGAATAATAAATGTAGATTGTACCCCTAAATTATACCATACACACAGAGTGTCAAAAATTACTTCTTGCATCAAAATTTTGATTTGTTGGGAAATAATAATACTTGGAACAAAGTTGCTAGAATTATAAGATGTAATTATGTAGTATAATTGTGATAGTGCATTCTACACTAGAAATGATACTAGCATATTATAACACAAACAAAATAGGAACATTCTACACCATAGTCATTCAACACTTCTAAAATGTTATGCAATGAATCTCATATTTACAAACAAGCAATTTTAATTCCACCAAAAATGAAGAAACTCTAAATTGGTTAACTAAAAAAATGCAAACCATGAAATAATATACAATAGATTACAAACACCACGTATGTCTTAGTTTTCTATTGGAAGCTCTAATTCACTTATATTTGGCATATGCTAGCCTATTCAAATTTAATATGCATCCTACCTTGTTCCTTGTTTTAGTACATGCCATAGTTATGGGAGTAGGATAGAAGGCGAAAGTTCATGCTAGGTTGTAGGTAGCTCTAGGATTCAATCCTAGGGAAGGGGTACCATTCCATGAACCATTCAAATAAGAAAAAAGAGAGTGATGGGCACTCTATTGCGTCAACATTGGGAATTATCATTTTCTGTAAATCATTCATTAAACTCAACCTATTGTAATTGCATCTGTAATTGGATCATAGAACTCATGTTAGATTAAAAAAGGGGCATAATCTACTTTACATAAATCAACAAAAGAAGATGGTATAAAACCAATCTTTACAAGATTAGGTGATGGAATTGTGGGATCAAAATAAATAGGTGTATATTGTTTTGAACCCCACTAATGTTTCAAGGGAAAAAATATTTCCATCTAGAATAGTAACATCATGCTTCCTTAAGCAATGGTTAGTCTAGCATCTCCTATTTCGAGGATAAGTTCGACCCACTTCCATGACATAATTATGTTTTCCCTTTTTGTGTACTTCCATGAATAGCACAACACTCCTTCCATTAAAATTATAAGTGAAAAGCATAATTCCTCATATATGGCATAAGCATCATAATTATTCAAAGGATGGTGTTCGTATGGATGGTTAGCAGAGGTCTCATACAAAGTACCTAATGTCGATTGTAAGGGAACTTGTCTTTAAATAGAAGGTGTCCACAAGGGGAAACATCACTTATATATTAGCAAAGAAAGTCCCAAACCTAATAAATCATTGTGAACTAGTGATAGGAATAGACAAAATAGATGGAAATCTAAAATGAGTTATGTAAAGGAATTGAATTGAACTGGGCATTGCCTTCAAATTTGTATATGTTAGGGACCTAACCTCTCTAACCCCTCATGTAGTAAGAATAATATATTTTTCATGTAATAAATGCCAACATTATTTAATAAGGCCTATTTAATAAATGGGAACAAGTCAATGTAAGAAGACCTAATAGAAGTTTATGCTTCTATAAATATCTTCCTCTAGAATGTTCTTTAGAAAATAGAATTAAAATAAATAAGAGTAGGAGGCATGAGAAAGACTTGTTTTGAGAATTATTGTAATAAATCATTGCTCTGCTATAGGTTGCCCCCTCGAAGAGGAAAGTGAACATTTATTTTTATCAATAAAGGTATCATATTGGTGATGTTGAGTTCTCTACATTTTGTTGTTCCGTTGGTATTTTATGCAGTATTTCTATTTTATGTTTACCATAATAGATATAGTACCTAAAAAGTGGTATCAAAGCACTTTCCTCTACGGAAACTATGGGAACTTTTTTCTCGGGTAGAGATGTGTCGTTTAGTGGGTAAAACTAAGGTGGTGAAGGATACACATAAGAAATACAAATGGTTTCATGGGGTTACTTATAAACAAATGCTTCACCTTGTTGGAAACCTCTATAACCCATTTTGGTACACTTCGAGTAGTACCGCATCAGACATAATCTGTACATGACCATCACTCTCACGTATCGATAGGTATATCAAGAGTCCCCTAGGTCTCCTGAAACCAACTCTAGATCAGTCGATTGGTCGCCTGACTGTTATAGTGATACTGAGAACAATACTTGGGAAGATACTCTCTAGTACCTAGGTAATTGGGTAGTACGATTAAGGGTGCAGTTGAGCCTCCTTAGTTGGTTCCCTGAGATATTGGGTCGAATACTACTATTCAACCCCGCATGCATATCAAAGAGCTATAGCACATGGAAAACTCTTGTATGTAGGAACCCTAAAAACCCTAACCCTTGGGATAGGAACTGTTATCGCACAGTTTGTAGGAAAGGTTTAGATAGCTTGAGTCAAGGCTTCAAACTGGCGTAACAGGAGCTTCCCCACCCACTGTCACCTCGATGGGGAGCTCTTTCTGTTTGGGATTAGCCACCCTAAACAGAAAGNTATCGCACAGTTTGTAGGAAAGGTTTAGATAGCTTGAGTCAAGGCTTCAAACTGGCGTAACAGGAGCTTCCCCACCCACTGTCACCTCGATGGGGAGCTCTTTCTGTTTAGGGTGGCTAATCCCAAGGGAGACGTCCCTAGTAATATGGGGTTTTGAAGGAGAAGGATCAAGGTTTAAAGCTTCAAAGGTTAAGGATAGGCTTCCCTTCATAGATCACTGCCAATATGATAGTCAAAGAAGAAGATATTCCACTGGATGGCACCTGTTTGCGAGGCAAGGCAAATAAAACTAAAGAGTGTGCTGCAGTGGTTAGTGCTTCACCATATTAATGACTATCTCCAATATATCTATGAGCAATGATTAAATGTAATTATTGACGAAGTCAATGATTGCAATTAAAACTTATATCTTATGTCACTTCTTCAATAAATACAAAATGATAAAGGCATTCAATGTACACAATCAATCCTTGTTATATCACAATGCATTTAATGTTGATGTTGCCTCATACCTGCTAAAAGGGGACGTCAGCCCTATGTTAGCTAGACAAATAAGTGGACATTATGCTAAATAAGCCAATGAAAAAGTTTAGCACTTAAATGTCTATCAAAGGATGACCAAAACACAATGTTTTTACACTAAACAAGGTTTGAAATGAGGCTTGACGTCATCAATAATGTTGTTGCTGTCACTATGACGTCAGCCCTAAATTTAGGTTAGTTTGAAAGGCAAAGAGGCAAACGTTTTGCAATTTCAACCAATGAAAATATTTAACACCTCTATGGCTATCAAGGGATGACCTAGCCGCAACTTTTGGAGCAAGCAAGAGTTCAAAAAGGCCAAGACGTCATCCTAGGGTTAGGGTTAGTAAATTTGCTAGGGTTAGTTAGGGTTTCAAAATCAAGAAAGTTTGAAAGATGTTTTTGAGCATAAAAGACTCAGTGTTTTGTTCTTAGACTAGTGCCTTAGGGTAAATGGAGTCAAGGAGTAAGGCTAATGGCTTGGGAGAATCTAAATCTAAGGACGGGAGAGTTAGGCTTGATGGTGTTGCAATGGCAAGGCCACCAAGTCAAAACCCTAAGGGGAGGAGGCTCATTCTGGTGTAGCTAAAGCTAGGC
>JASDQU010247356.1:16676-30543 GCA_032191745.1 Picea mariana
ACCTCATGGAGCAAGAGTCCTCTCTGATGCAAGCCCAGGCCAGTAGTGATGGAAGCTGCTACTGCTGACAGGACAAGTCTGGCTGAGAAGAAGAAAGATGGGCCCTCCAGGGCCATGCTCAAGTCAATCTCGCTCTCGGTACTCGATGTCTAGGACCATGTGGGCCTCGAGACATGATCTCCTAGTTATCCCTAGATATCAGGGATAACAGGAACAAAACAAAAAAATAAAATCAGATATATATTTCTACGCAACCCTGCCTCTTGTTTTCAGGTTACGACATTCCTACACAATTTTTCCTGTTAACAATTTGGGCAAGTTGTCACTATATTATTCTTTAGGCCAGAATACTACTCTACATAAGTTAAAAAAAAATGAGTATAATGGTCCCACATGCACCCTTATTTAGGACGTATCCCATTATATTCCTCTCTTATCCCTGATCATCGTGGTACCTATCATTTTTAAGACTTTTTTTTCCCATGGACCCAACCCCCTTCCTAACACCCTTATATAGGACCCGTGTCATTCAATTCCCATTTTCTCCCTGATCATCATGGTACCTATCACTTGTCAAAAAAATTCTCTATGGTCCCACCCACCCTTACCGACACCCTTATTTTCCACCTATCTGATTTGATTCTTGTGTTTTCTCCATATGTCGTGATACCCCTCAGCTATAGAAAAAAAAATTAGTGTAGACCCACCTACCCATTTTTCCTCTGCTCAAATGGAAACCACCCACACCCAAGAACTCAATTCCTTGATTCTTGACAACATCTAGAACAAGGAGGACATCAAGACTCTAAATTCCAACATTAGCAAGCTTAATTCCTCTGTTCGGATCCTCCAGGACCAATGTATCCACATCCAATACATCAAAGACACACTTGATCAATTGATAGGTCATTCCATGAACCCTACCTCTTCTAGCCAGGGTTCATGAAGACACCTTTCTATCATGAAGACACTGACTCTTCCCATTTCCAAGGTCCTCATTCCAACCACCTTCCTCGAGACCTACGCCTTCCCAGAATTGAGGTGAACAAATTTGATGGCTTGGATCCCATAGGCTAGGTCACTCAAATGGAACATTATTTCTCTTTGCATGAAATTACTGATGAGTTAGAAAAACTTTGTTATGATATCCTCCATCTAGATCCAGAATGTTGGAAATACTGGCAATGGCATAGAAAGGCACGCCAACAGTATGTTGCTTGGACACAGTTTGTTTCATAGCATTATGAACACTTTGACTCCGACACACACCATTTAGGTTGTTTGACCAAGTTGAAATAGTCTAAGACATTGGAATACTTTATAGCCACCTTTGAGCACTTGGCTTTCATAACAAAGGGCATGTCAAATGCCTTCTTTTGATAATCCTTTATTAGTGGCCTAAAATATGAAATACATGCTCACATCTTAATGGAGTACCCATTGACTTGGTTGGAAGCTACTCAAAAATCCAATTAAGCACAACATATTGTCTCCTCCGAAACTAAAAAACCCTCTTTTTTTCATCGCCCTAAACCCACCAATTATGCCCCTCCTGCAACTCCCATTAAGATCTATAAATTAACCTAGACTGAAATGGTTGAATGCCAACTCAAGGTTCTTTTCTATAACTTTTATGAAAAATATTTTCTAGGGAACAAGTGTAAGAAATATAATCTTTTAATGGCCATGTCTGAGGATTTTTCTGAAGAGCAGACATATGTTTCCCCTATGGATGAGCTACCTCCACTAGTTGATCTTACTCCACCCTCTGATCCAATGGAAGTTGAAACAATTATTTCATTGAATGCCCTCACTAGCTTGTCTGCTCCCCAAACCCTCAATTTAATTGGTTACATTAAGAATCAAAAATTCACCATCCTATTTGACAGTGGAAGCACCCATAATTTTATTCATTGTCACATTGCCCAAGAAATCAATTTATATATCCGTGCATTCAATAATTTTCAAATCATGATTTCCAATGGAGGTGCCATAAAATGTGGGGGGAGTTGTGAAAATTTATGGCTCCAAATTGGTCAGTATCACCTGAAATATCATATGTTTTCTTTTGACATGGACGGTTGTGACATTGTGCTCGGTGTGGAAATGTTATGCACTCTCGAACTCGTTCTCATGGATTCTAAGGAATTAACCATGCAATTCCAACAGGGGGGAAACAATATAAGTTCCAAGGCATCAGAGCAGAATCCCCAGAGATCATTGGTTCCCATCGAATGGAAAATCTCCTCAAAAAAGGTCGTTATGGCATTATCTCCCAACTCCACTCCATTCAAGCCATTGAGACACCCTTCGTGCATCCCGACCTCCAACAATATACTCTCCCGACACTAATATATTTTTACCACTCCCCAAGGACTTCCACCTTCCTATAGCATCCATGATCATTCAATTCCTCTCATACCATGATCATTCCATTCCTCTCATACTAGGTTGTCTTCCTCCCAGTTTTCTCCCTTATCGTCATCCATTTTCCCAGAAGAATGAAATTGAGAAATTTCTTCAAGAATTGCTCAAAGTGGGTGTTATTTGTCCTAGTACCAACCCCTATTCTTCTCATGTGGTCATGGTACTCAAGAAAGAAGGCAATTGGTGCATGTGTCCTTATTTTCACACCCTCAACAAACTCACAATCAAAGACAAAAATTTCCCTTTCATGTCATTGATGACCTATTGGATGAATTGAGTGGTGCTCAATACTTCACCAAACATTATATTTGTTTTGGCTACCACCAAATCTCTATGAAAGAGGAAAACATTCCTAAGAATACATTTAGAACTCATGAGGGTCACTATGAGTTCTTGGTAGTGCCCTTTTTCTTGTGTAATGATCCCTCCACTTTCCAAAGTCTCATGAATAATGTATTTCTTCCTTTTCTTCGTCATTGTGTCTTAGTTTTCTTTGATGATATTCTCATCTATAGTAAAACTTGGATATCCCATCTCTCCCATGTGGATCAATTTCTCCATCTACTCTCTCAACACCAAATTTTCCTCAAACAATCTAAATGTTTCTTTTGAGCCTCGGAAGTGGAGTACCTGGGTCATATTATCAACATGTATGGTGTACAGGTAGATCCTAAGAAAATCGAAGCCATGCAAGATTAGCCTCGCCCTAAAACTCTTAAGAGACTACGGGGATTTCTAGGTTTAACATGATATTATCACAAGTTTGTTCATAATTATGACAAAATTGCAACACCTCTCACTACTCTCCTTAAAAATAATGCTTTCACTTGGACTCAAGCAGTTGATCAATCCTTCCACGCCTTGAAAGAAGCTATGTGAATGACTCATGTCCTACCACTTCTCGACTTCAAAAATACTTTTTCCTAGAAAGTGATGCTTTAGGGAAAGGAATTGGGGCTGTCCTCATGCAAGATGGGAGGCCTTTGGTCTTCACTAGAAAAAAAAATTCAGAGAGACATTTGGGCCAATAAATCTATGAAAAGGAAATGTTGGATATTTTTCATGTCATGGATCTCTGGATTCCTTATCTATTGGGGAAACACTTCCAAATTAAAACTTATTATCAGAGCCTCAAGTATTTTATGGAACAACAAATTTCATCCCCGAAGCAACAAAAATGGGTGACCAAGCTATTTGGATATGATTATTGTTAAGGTTTAAGCTATTATTAGGTTTCTTTTCAATTTACTAGATAACCATAGCATAGATAGGATCACTAAGAGAAACGAAATCACAAGAGACACATCATTTATCCTAGGAAACCCTCATGGGGGAGAAAACCCAGAAAAATCTTCCTTAATATAGATAGCCAATACAATGCTAAGAGAATAAACCAAACATTACATAAATTCCTCTCCCAAGTATGTGCCTCTCTCTCTCTTCCTTCTTCTCCAACTACAGCTCCAAACTTTCCCTCTGATGAACAAGTGAGTGAGTGAACAAATGAGGCATTAGCCTCTCTTATTTATACAATATAGCAGGTGTTGAACCGAGGTGTCTTTTCATTGGTAGGGCCAACTTCTCATTCTGGGTGGTTATAACCACTTTAATATATTCTGGGGGGCGACTTCTCATTTAGCATATTACAATTAGAGTTTGACCAATCCGCAAAAGGGGATTTGGTCATTTACAATTCCCGACATGATCAATCCACAAAAGGGGATTGATCTAATGAATAATACATCAATAATAAATAGAATACTCTTTGCAGTTACAATATTTCAAGACTCCCCCTTAACAATAAGGGTATTCTTCAACAGCATCAGGCGAGAGAGAGGGCAACAACATCAACAACATCTTGGAACACTGACTAGTATATCTATACATCATCGAAATTTTTTCTCATCATCAATAGCAGGAACAACACAACACAAAAGATGGAGTTTCATCAACATTAGAAACAACATAGCACAAAGGTTGGAGTATCATCAACATCAACAACAACATATCACAAAGGCTGGAGTATCATCAACATCAGCATTAGGCTGAGAATCTTCAGCATGAAGCTAACATCACAACATGAAGCTAGCTACATAATATCATCAGCATGAAGCTGGAATCACAGTACGAGACTAGCAACACAACATCATCAGCATGAAGCTGGCACATCATCGCAGCACGAGGCTGGCACATCATCACAACACGAGGCTGGCACATCATCACAGCACGAGGCTGATACATCATCACAACACAAGGTTGGTACATCATCACAGCATGAGGCTGGTACATCATCACAACACTAGGTTGATACATCATCACAACACTAGGTTGGCACATCATCAACACGAGGCTGGCATCACAACACTAGGTTGGCACATCATCAACATGAGGCTGGCATCACAGCACTGGATTGGCACATCATCAGCATGAGGCTGTCATCACAACACTGGGTTGGCACATCATCACAACACTACTCCCCCTTTTGAGGGAGGTCCTTTCGAAATACGCCAAGTTTATCTCTAAAGTGCTCAAACTTTACACGAGATAGAGGCTTGGTCAACACATCAACAACCTGTTCATCCCTGCCAACATAATGGAGCTTTATGGCTTCTCTCTGCACCATGTCATGGATGTAATGATATCGTATCTCTATGTGTTTTGACTTGTCATGGAACATAGGGTTCTCTGTCATCTTTATGCAGCTCTAGTTATCACATAGGATCATAGTTGCTTCCAACTCTAGGTCGAATAGACCTGTCAAAAACTTCTGAATCCATATGGATTCACAACTGGAAGAACAAGAAGCAATGTATTATGATTTTTTCGTGTTGAGAGCAATGCTTGATTGCTTCCTACTCTTCCATGAGATCATGGCTGACCCTAGACTAAAACAACATCCTAAAGTTCTCTTTCTGTCAAAGACACTTCCAGCCCAATCTGAATTAGTCTAACCACTTAGTCTTAAGTCATGATCTCCATCATAACTGAGACCACAATCTAATGTACCCTTAAGGTACGTCATCACATGTTTTGCAGCAACTAGGTGAACACGTCTGGGCTCTACCAGAAACTGACTTAGGTTGTTCACAACAAAACAAATATCTAGCCCGATGTTCGTCAGATACATCAATGATCCAATGATCTGTCTATACAACATAGCATTAATCAATTCTGATGAAGTGTCAACCAGGAGCTTCAACTTTGTTTCCATGGGTGTATTCATGGACTTTCACTCCAACATGTCAAATCTCTTCAGGATTTCAACTGCATACTTCCCTTGGTTAAGGAAGACCCTCTCTGGGCTCTGCCAGACCTCAAGACCTGAGAAATAGTGCATTAGGCTAAGGTCTTTCATCTCAAATTATACAACGAGCTTCTTCTTACATTCAGTGATGATATTTTCTTCTCCAGTTAATAATAAGTCATTCACATACAACATCAATATAATAGGCTCATCATTCATAACCTTGAAGTAAAGGTTAGAATCTGCTTTACTCTATGTAAAGCCCAAGCTTATCAGAAAACTATCAATCCTTCAATACCAAGCTCTAGGATCTTGCTTCAATCCATACAGAGCCTTCTTCAACTTGCACACATGAGTCTTCCTGTCTTCAACTTCGAATCCTTGAGGTTTTTCTATATACACTTCTTCTTCAATGACACTATTCAAGAAGGCAGTTTTCACGTCCATCTAGTGTAACTTCCACTTCATCTTAGCTGCAAGGGCGCCTATGATGGTTCTGATCGAAGTGTATCTTGCTACAAGAGAAAATGTATCTTCATAGTCAATGCCTTCCTTTTGAGAAAATCCACGAGCAACAAACCTTGCTTTATATTTCTCAATACTTCCATCATCAACATGTTTTATTTTAAAAATCCATTTGGAAGATACCACATCATTGCTCTTTGGTCTGGGAACTATTTCCCATACATCATTCTTTATTATGGATTGATATTCTTTTGTCATGGAATATACCCATTCTTTCTTCCAAATGGATTCTTCAAAGTAGGTAGGCTCTCTAAGAGATCACACATCAAATCCATATAACTAGAGAATGGGTTAGGCTTCTTCACTTGTCTCATGGTTCCTTTGGAGACACCATACTTCTCTCCATCTTGAATAAGTTCCCTTTCCCAAGCTAGCTTTGTCTTGTGGGAGATCTTCATCTGGGGAGATTCTTTAGATTATACTATGTTGTGATATTTTAGAATCTCCTCATCGGGGGAAGCTATGACTTCCCTCACTAGTTCTGCAATTCTCGGAACTACAGGTTCCTCTTCATATACTTCTTCAAGATGGCATCTTATTGATTTCTCGAGTGATGCATCTTCATCAAAGGTTACATCTCTGTTGATCTCAATATGATGGTAACCTGTTATATAAACTCTAAAGGCCTTGGATACCTCCCAATATCCAACAAATATTCCCTTGTTTCCTAAAGGGTCCAACTTGTTTCTCTTCTCTTTTGGAATATGTACAAATATTGGGCAGCCAAATATTTTGAGATGGCTTACTTCTGGCTTCTTTCTGGAGAACATCTCTTATGGGGTCTTGAACCCAAGTGAACTATGGGACAATTTTTTATGAACATATACTATTGTTTTTGTTGCTTTTTCCCATAAGCACATTGGAAGATCTTGATCATGGATCATGGTCTTCACTGCTTCCATTATAATTATGTTCTTTATTTCTTCTACACCATTTTGTTGAGGATTGTAGGGAATGGTGAGCTCCCTCTTGATCCCGACATCTTTGCAAAATTTTACAAAATCTTTTGAGGTGTATTCTCCTCCATTATCTGACCTGAGTATCTTTATCTTTCTTTCATAAAGATTCTCTATCAAGGCTTTGAATTCCTTGAATTTACTGAACACTTCATCTTTTTTATTTCAAAAGGTAGACCCAAGTTTTACGAGAATAGTCATCAATAAAAGATACATAGTATACATACCCACTGATGGAGGTTGATGGCATTGGACCACACACATCTGAGTGAATGAGTTATACGACTCCTTCTACTTTATTGTCTATCTTCGGAAAAGAGTTCTTGATGTTCTTCCCTTGTGCACATCCATTGCACACACCTTCATGATCAACCTTGAGTTTTGGTAGACCTGTGACTGCTTTTCTTATGTAAGGTAATGACTTGTAGTTTATGTGGGCTAATATTCTATGCCAAAGTTCACACGGATTCTCAATGGAGTGGGCCATGGCTACTTCTGAATGACCCTTTATCTTATACAAGCCACCTTCTTCTTTTCCAATAACAATTGCTTCTTTCATGGTTTTTCCTTTGGCCCACATAAGAACTTCTCCATATATAAAGGCAACTCTGAAGCCTTTCTTTTCTAAATCTGATATGGAGAGTAAGTTCTTTTTCAAACCTAGTACATAGAGTACATCCTCCATCTTCATTGGAGTCCCTGAATTAAGCATGTAATTTGATTCTCCTACTCCCTTGATAGGGTATTGATAATCATCTCCAAGTGTAACTTTCTGAGAAAAATTCTTTTCTGAAAGGAAAGAGAGAATGTCTATTTGACCCGTCATGTGCCTGTAAGCACCACTATCAATAAGCCAAGTGTCCTCACCAGGTGATATTAATCCTGAGAAGGCCGAGATTAAGACATGGTCTTCAATTTGTTTTTTTATAATCTTTGTGGGTGGCTCTTCATCTTCAATTGCATGGGCATGATACCTCTTGTTTTTCTTCTTGTATTCTTCTCGTCTAGCTGGGAAATGTTTTACAATATGTCCCATCTTGTCACAATGGTAACATTGGTAGGATGAGAAATATTTTCCTTTTCTTTGTCCTTTCTAAAACTTCTGGAATATCCTTGGTTGAGATTCTTTATGTATGAATTTGTTTTGGGGGTGAGACTCTTTATGAGTTTATTTCTGGAAGTAATACTTCTTTCTTCCTCCTTTAGTGTGAGTATCTAGGGCTTGATATTCATCTCTTGATAGAAAAGCTTCTCGGTTAACTACTCTTGATTCTTCTTGAATACATTCTTCCCAAAGACTATCAAATTGTAGTTTCTCCTTTCTGGCACAAATAGTTTGAATGAATGCATCCCAAGGTCTTGTGAGACCATTAAGGGTCATCATTATGAGTTCGTCTTCATCTATAGTATCTCCAATTGCTTCTATTAGTTCTTTGAATTCTGAAATTCTGGAGAAATATTCCTGGATAGTTTCTCCTTTCTGCATCCTTGTATTCTTAAGCTGGGTTCTTAGATTCATCTTCTGATTTATGTTATTTACTTCATATAATTTGGTTAGGGAATCAAACATTTATTTTGGAGTATTCTTTGAAGACACTTGAGGAATCAAGTGATCTTTGATAGAATCTGCAATGATTCTTTTGGCCCCGATTGTGTCCTTTTGGTGTTTTTCTTTAGCTGCAACATCGACGGGTTCTAGTACATATTCTTTCATAAATCTTGCTAGGTCATTCTCTTCAAGAATGATTCCAATCCTATACTTCGAGGCACATAATTTTTCCACACCTTCTAGCTTGTCAACAAGCTTAGTGCTTGCAAACATATTTTACCTGGAGCTAGGAAAATGACCAAAAAATGAAAATGCTCAAAATTGAATTCTGAACTTACCAGGAGGTGCGCTTGGCTAAGGCGAGTAGCCTGGTGTGGTTAGATTTCATAAAATCCAACTTTTACCCCTTCAAACTTGACTAGTGGATTTCTGGACTGGTGCTTCTGGTTCTCTGGTACTTCTGGTTTTCTGTTACTTCTAGTTTCCTAGTACTTCTGGTTTTCTGGTACTTCTGGTACTGGTGAAAAATAAGGTTTCACTTTCTGGGAGATCTAGTCACTGAAAATGTGTGTTGAAGATGCCAAAGTGTTCATTGAGGTAGGGATCACTTTTCTAGATGGTTTTGGGGCTGAAATTCTTCTTCAATAAAAATCCCTAATTTTCATGTACGACAATAGTGGAATTTTTCTTTTTCTTGTGAAAAATGCTCTCTTTATCTTAGCTCTGATACCATGTTAAGGTTTAAGCTATTATTAGGTTTCTTTTCAATTTACTAGATAACCATAGCATAGATAGGATCACTAAGAGAAACACAATCACAAGAGACACATCATTTATCTTGGGAAACTCTCATGGGGGAGAAAACCCAGAAAAAACTTCCTTAATATAGATAGCCAATACAATGCCAAGAGAATAAACCAAACAATACAAAAAGTCCTCTCCCAAGTATGTGCCTCTCTCTCTCTTCCTTCTTCTCCAAATGCAGCTCCAAACTTGCGCTCTGATGAACAAGTGAGTGAGTGAACAAATGAGGCATTGTCCGCTCTTATCAAAACCTATGAACATGTCAAATGTTATTTTTTCTGGGATGGTATGAAACATGACGTCTGCACCTTTGTGGTTGAATGCGATGTTTTTCAATGCAACAAGGGATAAACAATCAATGTACAAGAACACTCTAACCGCTTCTGATTCCCCCTGCTATTTAGAGTGACATTTCTATGGATTTCATTGTTGGATTACCTAAATCGATAAATAAGTCAGTCATCATGGTGGTAGTAAATTGTCTTCCAAATATGCTTATTTTTGTGTTCTTCAACACTCGTTCACCACATCCACAGTGGCTCAAATTTTCGTGGATAATATCTTCAAACTTCATGGAATGCCTCATTCTATTGTCTCTAACCGAGATCCAAATTTTACCAACAATTTTTGGAAAGCATTGTTTAGGCTCCAAGGAACCCAAGTGCATCTCAACACCGCCTATCATCCCTAGACTGATGGCCAAATTGAAGTTTTCAACAAGTGTCTGGAAGCATATTTGTGATGTTTTGCATTCAACAGACAAAACCAGTGGGATCAGTGGTTACCCCTAGTTGAATGGTGGTACAACACATCTTACCATATAGATACACGCATGAATCCTTTTGAAGCAGTATATGGACAAAATCCATCATCGGTTCTCTCATGCATGCTAGGTGTCTCGAAGGTTCAAGAGGTTGAAATAAATATTACAGTCCGAGAGGCCATTCTCCATACCCTCAAAGAAAATTTGTTCATGGCTCAGAATTGCATGAAGCAATAAGAAGATCATGGTCATTCTAAACATCAATTTGTTGAAAGGGACCAAGTGTTTCTTTATCTGCAACCTTATAAGAAGACTTCACTTAAAGATGAACATTGTCATAAACTTGCTCCCAAATTTTATGGTCCTTATACAATTCTCAAGCGAGTGGGGCCTATGGCCTACAAGTTAGCTTTGTCCAGTCATTCTAAGCTCCATCTTATTTTTCATGTCTTGTGCTTAAAGAAAGTGATTGGAAGTAAGTGCCAAACTCAAACCAGTCTCTCTGAGTTGGATGAAGAAGGTCCATTTGGTTGCAACCACAGTTAGTCTTGGACCAGTGAGAGTGTTGTCTCCTTCAGTACACTATCAAGGAAGTGTTATTTTAGTGTAAATACACAACTCCAAAAAATGCCACCTGGGAGCTAGCCACCATTCTGCAACAATTTTCTCATCTCAAGCCTTGAGGACAAGGTTGTTCTTCAAGGGGGAGGGTATGTTAGGGACCTAACCTCCCTAACCCCTCATGTAGATAGAATAATATGTTTTCCATGTAATAAAGGATGACGTTAGTTAATAAGGCCTATTTAACAAATGTGAACAAGCCGATGTAAGAAGACTTAACAGAAGCTTCTGCTTCTAGAAAGATACTCCTCTAGAATGTTCTTTAGAAGATAGAATTAGTATAAATAAGAGTAAGAGGCATGACAAAGCCTTGACTTGAGAATTATTGTAATAGAGTGTTGCTTAGCTGGAGGTTTCCCCCTCTAAGAGGCAAGTGAACATTACTTTCTATCAATAAAGGTATCATTTTGGTGTTGAGTTCTCTAAATTTTGTTGTTTCACTGGTATTTTATGCAGTAATTATGTTTTCTTCTTATCATAATAGATATGGTACTTAACAAGGTCAGTCTTGATTTTATAGACTCAACAAGATGATAATGTTTAGAAGGAAATAAATTTGCTAATGCTTAGTGAACCAAGCCTTAACCTAAAGTTAGTGAAGGGCCTAGTAATGGCTAAAGCATAAAGAAAGCTAGTTTTGAGGGTACTAACCCTAATCATTTTCTTGATCACCCTATATCTTTTCCATATGTAACAAATGTTGGTGCTAAATACACATTTTTTTAACATGCCATTATCACTCGATTGACATTCAACCCAAAATTGTAGGTTTCCATTCAACACGTAGATGTAGGTTTGCATAAATTGCTTAAAATTGGGCCCATGCATGCATTCAACACATCAAGTCAGTTTTCATCATCCATTTTACAAATATCACACATGTGTGAATTCATGGATAACCCATGGATGAGATGTTGCACATTTTTTATGCATTAATGGCCTATGGAAGCAACACACTCAACAACAATCTAGGTAGACCAAAGATTAGAATCATAAAACTATGGGAAACCATTGAACAACTAGGGCACCAAGGGAAAATACAATGTTCAAACCCCAACTCTTTCCCCACATGATTTTCTCATTGATTACCATCTCTAGAACAACGATTGCCTAATCAATCTAATCTATATTTATTATTTATAGGTTGGGTGATTGATAAACAATATCAATTATGATCCCCTAACAAGTGGATTTCCTGTGCTTGAATGCAATCCCAAGTTCTTATTAATATACAAGTCTCATCTCAAACCCCTATTGGATGATTTGCATAATATCTATCCACCCTACCAGCAAACACCCTCATCAGGGTAGCTCAAGCCTTTTTATTTGAATTGTTAGCTAAGAATGCACAACTATGAGACCAACTAGATTTGTATGCCATAGGCTAGTTGATGATGTATTCATTGAGGGTGCTCACCATATTGGAATTGTTCTTAATCTACCATCTCTTCTTCCGACAACAAAATTGGAAGGTAAAGTTATAAAATATGCCCTTAAAGCACTTTCCTTTCTAGTTAAATAAAACTAAGGTGGAGGTTTGAAGTTCAACTAAATACAAAATAAGTCCCAGATAAATTGAATTAGAGTATGATCTTTCCTGATTATTCCAGCCTCGACCTGATCATCACATGGCTTCATGGAGGAATTTTTCAAAAATTATTTATTCAAGTGACTAGTCTAGGGATTCAAACTTGTCAAGAGTTATGTAATAAGTCTCTTTGACTGAAAAACTAGAGGAAATATCGATACTTCTGATGTTGTTTGTTTGCACTTGGACATAGTCAAAGGTGGAATAAGGAACACCACATAGGAGGATAACCAAAATGCAATTTTCACCATAGTTCCTACTAAATGTTTTCAAGAATAGTGAAGAAGTACAAAACCAAAGGATGAACCATATTGAAGTCGAGTAGAACAACATGAAGCAAATGAATTCTCATTTGGATGTCATGCATTCTCTCATTCCTAAATCCTATATTCAAAGAGTAATTGTTTATTCCTGCCATGCTATAAATATTTATCATGAATAGTGTTTTCTACTCTGCCAAATAAGATAGATAGAAGAGATGATAATTGAAGAATCCATTTGTAGTGTCTAGAAGATGTTTCTCTATGGGAAACAATATGTGACATCATATGTTTTTCCAAGTCAATGGTTTGTAAATAAGATCATAGAAAATTGAGAAACTATGATATGTTGTTGTTCACTTGCTTCCAGTTAAATTGAAAAGAATCGACATAGATAGGAGTGGATACAACCATTATGGAAAGAGTAAACAATAGCTCAATGGAGCATTGATAGCTACCACCACAATGAATGAACTATCTAGGCCTCCTCAACCAACCAGTAGAAGGAGAGAGTTGGGTTGCTAAATCATGACCAAAAGAAGACCATTGCCATGACTCAAACTACTATTGGATATGTTTCTATTGGTATTGATACTCATTTTGTAGGATCATCTATAGCTGCCTTTTCTTTGGTAGAGTACAATTCAAAAAAACAAAATAGAAGGATAATATGGAAAAGTTCTCAGCATGGCTATGGAGAATGACGGTGAAGCGATTGGCTAGAGCGATTAGATGGTGTAGAAAATTTTGAGTGCATCATGTCATTATTTGAATTAATTAATTATTTTTCTTGATTCAAGAACCAAATCCAACAACATGTGTTAATACCTCCCCCGGGGTGTAGAACAGTTAGTGATAGAATGTATTTTTAAGGCACTCTGTTATGTGAAGTCATTAGTTTGAAACCCTCGACTAGCCTTGTGTGCTACATGAGGGGCTACATTGGCATGCTTGGGGTTATAGTGGTAGTAGTCAGATAATAGGACCATGTGTCACGCGAGTACGTGCCCGACTAGTTGTTTATTTTCCCAGTCAAAAAACAAACATGTGTTAATACCCTATGTTAGAGAATTAAGCGCACCTAATTTTTTACAAATGTTAAATTTTGTTTTTTCATATTTTTTAAATAT